>JAQZBX010001303.1:0-35350 GCA_029593785.1 Cabassous unicinctus
GAGAGCTAAGCACCTCCATTGATGGCCGCCACAGTTGGGGGGAAAAAAATACAGTCTACCACAATGCTAAAGGTGACTTAGCAGCAACTCTGGCTCTGTGTGCCTGGCTGATACCTAAATGGATAGAGTGACATGGTTTCTGTCCTTGGTACTGAACACATACCCTGATTGCATTCTCCATCTGCAACTTTCAGGACATAGGTAGTACTTTTCTTTCAGCTGGTTGCTTCCCATCAGCTTATGTTTTCTTCTGATAGTCCACTCCAAATAGTCTCTATTGTCCTTACACACATTCCAATCATTTCTCTTGGATAGGATTTAAAATGGCTCCAGGCTCACCCTCTCTCTCATTTGGTTCTCATCTGTCCCAAGGGAAGCATCCAGGAATCCTTTGATCCAGCACTGGAAGGTAGTCCAATTACTCCCTAGTAGAAGTCACACCTCTCTGTTGCTCCCCTGCTCAAGAGACTCTCCATCCCATTTCAGCAGCCTGTATACTGTTCCCCACAAACTGCAGAATATATATTCCAAGCTCTCTGTAAGGGATCTTATAAAACTTAGCTCTTTGTAATTGAAATGCGAGAAGCCCCTAGCTCCCACATCCAGCTCCCAGAGATGAGGGAAAGTGATGAAAATCACAGAGTGCAGTGGCTTTCTTCAAAAAACCTATTTGCAAATCCCTCTGTTTTTTATTTTCTAGGCCATTTTATATTCTATATCTGGAGCCAGAGATGCCTAGATGAGTGGCCCAAGACTGATGAATCCAATTCTCATCCTGTTTTCAACCATCTTCTTTGAAATAGACAGTTTTGGTCTGACACTTTACTTTGATATGTAGCACGTATTAAATGTTGACACCTTGGTCAAAGCTTCAGTTTTAACATCCCATTACTTGTGAATAGCAGTAAGGTTAGTGTAGGCAGTCGAGAATAGGTTCATGATTCATTTTAATAGTTTCATTTTCCAAGTCAACCTGTTAGTAATTCTTTAAAATGTTAGAGTAAATATATAAAGCTTGTTCTGAGTTTCTTTACTACATTCATAAAAACTGCACTTTCCTCTGTTTCAATTAAAAAAAACAGCAGTTTTATAATTCAGCCATTTGTATTTTTCCCTTTAGTTTATTAGAGAATTTTGGGGTTTACAAAAAAATTATGCATAAAACACAGGATTCTAATATACCAACCTATAATTAACACCTTGCATTGGTGCAATGCATTTGTTACACTTGCTGAAAGCACGTTTTTATAATTGAAGTATTAACTGTAGTCCATGGTTTAACTTAGGGTTCATTGTTTGTATTGTATGGTTTCATGGATTTTTAAAAATATTCTTATTCTACTACCATATACACAACGAAAAATTTCCCCTTTTAACTACATTTAATATTAATTCAGTGCTGTCAATTATGTTCACAATGTTGAGCTACCAAAAGCATCAGCAACAAAAGAAAAAATAGATGAATGTGACCTCATAAATATTAAAAACTTTTGTGCATAAAATGGCTTTGTGAGGAATGTATTAATTTTGATGAAAATAAAATTGTGACTCAAAATACTGTTTTGACCAGTTTGATTTCATGACTTGACTTTCTTAAAAATCAGAAAATTAATAAATGGTATAGTATGATAAGTTAAAAGGAGTAAACTAGCTTGAAGACCTCCAATATTTATTCCCTTTTGTAATTAGATGTTCTTCACATACATGTAAACAGTTCACTACTTCCATGAGGCCTTCCTTAATCTTCTATGCTCTTGGTGGATACTCCCTTACAGAGTTCCCTGTATCTCCTTTTCCACCATATTCATTTTTTATTCTGATTGTTTAAGGTTGGCTTTTTCATTGTCCTGAAAGCTCTGTGAGAGGAAGCAGCTTATTTGAATTGTTTTATTCAGACTCCCCAGTTTACAGCACAGTGACTGTCATGTGTTAGGGGCTCAATCCACATTTTAAGTGAATGAATGAATTAGTGTATTTATAGTCTCTGAGAGCAGATGGTGGTATTTTCATTGAATAGTAACAGGTATTTGAACTGAAACTTCATGATTTGAGCAATATCTACATGATTACAGACCCAATTATTTAGTGTATCTTTACTCCCACAAACACACTGTCAACACTGCTATGATAACAAGACCAGTTTGCCAATTTATGCTTTCTGATTCTATTTGTAAAGGGGAGCCCCTGGTCCACTGTCCTCCCCAGAGCCAGAATCCAACCACAGCCTGTTTTGTTGACCTTCAACACCTCACTGCCACTTAGCTATTAGGAGACCATTATATACCATGATAACATGTGTCCTAGAAAATGCAATACAGAGCCACATCACCAAGACATCTATGTCAAAGTTCCGATTCTGGATATAAAGACATTTTGTAAGTATATACTGCAATCTAAATTGATGTCAACCAAAAGGATTAAATGTAAATCTTTCCATTACTGCCCAGTTAGTTTCTCTTGACTTTTATCAGTTCTGTTATTTTTGTCTTGATGAATAAAATAATCTAATGCATTTTTAGTAGTTAAACATGTACCATGTTACCAAATGGTTAGCAAAGCATCTGCATCTGGTTATTTCTGCTCGTTTCTCCACCCAATCTTGTTGAATACTAGAATTTGGGGGTTGCAACAGGACAATGGACTAACATGGATGTGCTTTTGCAAAACCTAACAATTAAGTTCCCTTTACTAGGTTGCAGCTGATCATTAGTGTATTTCTTCTTGTCAACAGTCAGTTCCTCTTTCAGAAGTTAGGGCAGTATTCTTTCAGTCCATTACACTTCTTTTGGCTCCATATTTACTTTGTTCCCTCAGTCACTCTTAAAAAATGGTAATTTCTAAAGATAAGTAGCTAAAGGATATGAATTAATTTTTTTAAAAAGGAAATCCTGTGGTTATGAAATATATGGTAAAATGGTCAACCCCACTATTAGTTAAGGAGATGTAGATTATAATAAAATACATCTTTCCAGTCTAATAGCAATTTAAAAATTTTAATTAGAATATCAATAGTTGGTAAGAGTGATGAAAGAGGCATTCTTCTACACTGTTAGTGGGAATATTAAAAAGTCAACCCTTTTGGAGAGTTATGTGACAATATGATCCAAGAAACTCTAAAGTAATTATAACCTTTTATCTAGTAATTCCTCACTTTGTAATCAATGTTTAAAAAAAATAGCATACTTATTCATTCAGTTAAAAATGTAATAAGCACTTACTCTGCCAGACATTAGAGACACAGAAATTGAGTGTGTTTTCTTTGGGGATAAAAGTCGGATTATCATATAAACTTGAGGACTGAGGCAGTCACTTTGAAATAACTATGGTTAGTTTATAATTATGGCTTATATCCAGTTGTGATCAGAACTCCTTTAAGAAGGTAAGTAAACAAAGGGAGATAAAGAAAAAAGCAAAATATAAATGGAGCATTTCTGCTCTGTTCATTTTTTTCTTCTGACCAGCCCATCTGCTCACTCATCTTGAATACAACCACATTATAGTAACCCCAAATAGTAGCCTTATCCCCTAGCTTGAATAACTTCCAAAGGTGGTTGATCACAGCTAACTTTGGAAATGTCTATTTTCCAAATCATAATACCTAGAGAAAACTTATTTATCCAGTTGAACCAAGATGTCTTTATCTGATTTGCTCCTCGGTGGTAGGATTGGAGGGTAGAGCTCTGACTCCCCATGTATCTCTATTTTAAGAAGGAGGTGTAGGTTTAGGAAAGATGGGAATCTCTGTTACACTTAATAAGCAGATATTGAGAGTGGAATCTGTAGAAATTTGAGAATTTAAAGGAAAAAAAATTTAAAAATAAGGACATGCATTAAAGCTGTGAGCTTAAAGAAGAGATACTTAACCAAGGGTAATTTTGTTGGTGGACTTTGAGGGCAGCATTAATTCAGGGTTCAGAAATCTGTGTTGAGAGCCCTTCTAGCCTGTATATGAGAAGTGGGCATAGTACTTGTTCAGAGATTGATGCTTTTCCAGAATGGTGGTAAGTGAACCAGAGAGATCTATGCACACAGTGTTAGATGATAATCGACTTAGGAAATACTTACCCTTGAGATGTGGAAAAATAACATTCATTATACTTAAGAATGGTTGGCCTATTCTAAAATTTCAGATATTAATGAGAAAGAAACTTTTAGGCAAATGATTCTTTCCTGGCATAACTCAAGTCCCAGTAATTTACTTTCTATTTTGCCTATTTTTAAATTAGTCCTGACTCTTTATTTGATGATAGTTTTGCATGAAAGCTAAGTTTGAGGGAAAAAGTAAAAGAAGCCAGGAGGAGGACTGGACCAGTATGTTAGCAACTGTCAAATCATTAGCAACCTGAAACACATCTTAATCCAAACAGCAGGCCACAATTCTCTCTTGTCTATTAAACCTCATACCAAACCCTTCCTTACACAATCTGTGAACATATTCTTACTTAGCAAATGTAAACCCATTTCTGGGTCTAACTCCTTATAGAGTTCATGCAAACCCTGTAAATGAAAATTTTGGATTTGTTTTTTGTTTGTTTGTTGGACTTTTCCTCCTTCAAGTACAAGTGCCTATATAGAATAGTTGGTGATATCCTAAATAAAAATCTTCATAATTGACCTAAGCCAAAACATTTGGTGAGAGTGCTATGGATTGAATTGTATCCCCCCACCAAAAGACATTTTAAGTCTGAACCCATGCTCCTGTGAATGTGAATTTATTTGTAAATAGGATCTTTGAGACGTGATTGGTTACAATGAGGCAAACTGGATTACAGTGGGCCCTAATCCAAAATGACTGGTGACTATAAGGAGAAGACAGTTGAACACTGAGAGAGAGAGAGAGAGAGAGAGAGAGAGAGGCAGCTATGTGATGGGGGTAGAGATTGAGTTGCCATGGATGCCAGTCACCCACCAGATAGCAGGGTAGAGGCATGGAATAGTTTTCCCCTTTACAAAGTAGTATGGCCTTGCCACCACCTTGGTTTCAGATTTCTAGTCTCCAGAACTCAGAGGAAATAAATTCCTGTTGTTTAAGCCACCTAGTCTCTGGTACTTTTTTATAGCTGACCTTGCAAACTAAGAGAGGAGAAAATACTATTCAAATCATTAGATTTAAATCATGGTGTTTACATTTTTAAAGTGCTTTAGGCTCTATAAAATGATTTCACACTTTGTAGCTTCACAGAAACCTTTTTGTAAGGGCTTCTGTCATTTTTTTAAGAACACAAGGTCCATTCTCCCCTCCCAATAATACCCTAGTCCTTCCCAAATAGTTCACACTTTCCCCCTGTTTGAGGTAGGTGAAATGGTAATTCCTGGTGATAACATCCAACAATAGAACAACCTCCTTACTCCTTACCAGGCAATCAAATGCCTGGCCCCAGGTCTCTGGATCTTAAATGAGCTCCACAAAAATGAAAGGAACAAGTTGGTAGTCAGATATTGTTGAAGGTGTGTATTAGTCAGGGTTCTACAGGGAAACAGAACTAACAGGATGCAACCATGGGGGCTTGCAAATCTAAACGTCATAGGACAAACAAGAAGCTGGAAACTCTGATAAAGGTGGTGTTTCCGTCCTTACTCCAAATTCCCCACGGGGAGCTAGATGGATGGAAATTCTTCTTCTGACATCTGAAACCCTCAGTTTTTATTTTTAAAACCTCCAAATGAGAGGAGACTACCCCACATTGCTGAGAGCAAGCTCCTTTGTTGATTATAGATGCAATCTATTTATTGTAGATAAATCAAATGATTATAGATGCAAATCCCATTTATAAAACACTCTTACAATAACAAGCAGGCCAATGCTTGACCAAACAACGGGACACTATAACCTAGGCAAGTTGATGCATGAAATTAACAATCATAGAGTGTGTGTCTGCAATATTTTCCTGCTATAATTTCCATGACCAAACCTTCTATAATTGCTTTAGTTTGTACCTGAATGCACGTTTGATCTTTCAGTCTCCCATTGATTCTGTGATTATGTTACTAATAAACCCCTTTAGTTTATGTTAACCAGAGTCAGCTTCTGTGCTTCCAAAGAGGTGCTGTACAAGATTTACATATGCTAAAACTGAAACTCAGGAAATCAAGTGATTTTACAGAGATTCTTGACAAAAGGAAAGCAAAAAAATGGGGTTTTAATCCCAAACCTCTCTATGACTCGGACGAAGCTTCAAAATTCTTGCCTCTTCAATTAAGGGTTGAATTCCTAAGTAAAGTACATCTACTCCTATTACTATTTGATTTTCTAAGTGTAGATTTTCTAATTAGGCATGTTTAACTCAATTAGAACAAAGCGTATTATGCCTTTGTAATAATCTTCAGGCAAGCACTTATTTGATTCTCTGTGATGAGCCTAGCCTATTTCTAATATATATATATACATATCAATAATATATATGCATTTTTATGAAAAAATACTTGAGGTACTGTATTCTTAAAGGATTTTTCCCTTTTGTTATACTTCTGCATAATCAAAACTTCATTTCCATCCTTTGAAAAGTAGTTCATATGTTGCATAATTCCATTTCAGAACATTATTCACCATTGTGTGATAGAATCTGTGGAATGATTTCATGAGGACAGCTCTCTGCTCTCTTGTGACTTAATGAAAAAATGCTGCTATTTTTCCTTTTAAATTTTGCAGGTCACATCTTCACTACTTACAATAATTCCCAGGTAGCAGAACACACCCACATCTACAAATAGCATAACTTAGGCTGCTTTGATTTCATGAATATATTGAAGATGTTGTGCTTTAAGAAATGTATTTGTATACATTGTTGTTAAGGTTTAACTTTGGGAATGTCTTCCCAGAAGTTATCTTACACAGAATCCTATTATAGATTTTGCCAATGGTTCTGATCACAAGTGTAGGGATTTATATGAAATGAATTATTTCATAGTGGTGTAATTCTGCATAACAAGTTCTTATGTGCAGAAAATACATACATATCTTCCAAAGAAATAAACAATCATTTGAGGCAAAGTAATTTTTTTCTGAATAGGAAATTACAAAGTTCAGAAAACAGCACAATTTGTCAGAGTCTTTGAACATGATGGTTGCTTTTTTAGAATGTTGTTGGGATGGTAATACACATCGACCTAAAAGTAGTAATGGAATTAGAGAAAAGGTTTTCACATCTCATATGGCGAATCAATAAGTATGAGGTCATTTTTGACTACAAAACTCATTATTTTGCTTAAGATTTCATTTACCATCATCCTTATCCCACCCTTGGTAAAGAGTTTACTTTTTTTGCATGGGAATCATAATAAAAATTATTTCATCTAATGCATTTTATAAAATATACATGTTATTGAATATTCCTAATACAGTTTATATGTTTGGGGAATTATAGATAGCACTGCAAAGATAACTAAGTTCTATGCATTAACAGTCTAATGAATAACACCATACACACACACACACACACACACACACACACACACACGTGGTCAAAATTTAAACTGGGGAAAGCCTTTAATAAGTTTTTATAGCACATTTTAAAAATTCACATGAAACAATGAAAGAGCACAAACAACTGTATATAACAAAATAAATGGCGTAAATACTTGAGACACTCTGCAGGATGTAAGACAATTATATGTGTAGTATCTCTTTTAATCTGCACAAAAACCTATGAGGTAAGAATTATTTTCCCTAATTTATAGATGATAGAACTAATGCACAGAATGATTTGACTTATTTTTTCAATATTACTCAGCTATTAAATCATAGAATGAGGACATAAACACAATTTAGTTTAATTCTACAGCTCTATTCTGCCCTTGGAGAGCATTACTACAAATGCCTCACCCAAATTTAGAATTTTTAAAAATTTTGTAGTTTGTGATTCAGTCCTTTGCTCCTTGCACAAACAAAATATCATTCCATGATTGATTCTTTGGCTCCCTGTGAAATTAGAGGGTTCAAATACTTCAGTAACCTAGCTAAACCATTCTAACCTATAAAGATGGAAAAAAATGTAAATGCAATTTGTTTCTTACATTGTATATGTATGCTTCTGCCTGTGTTTGTGTGTATGTGTGTGTGGAAAGATATACTAAAATTATATTCCACATTGCTAATTATTGAACTTTTATACTACAGTTTAATTGACAATTTTTTGTTAATTGTTTTGGTTGTTGGTCTATTTGGGTCGGTATAGCCATGGATACACAAAATTGGATATATGGAACAACTTGGTTTTCAAGTGTCCTGTGTTTGAATCATCATAAATTACACATAATGATGATTAGTGAAATTGATGACTAAGTCTACAAGTTAACTGCACTTTTGTGCTTTGAGATTGGCATTCTCTTAGGATGTGTCCAAACTGAAGAACATGTAGGAGTCTACACCTAGATTCATTTATTTCTATATGCATTTGAAAGTTGACAGGTCAGAGAAAATTTATTTGGCAAATATGCCTTAATTCTCCATTTCCTAACTTATGATTATTTTCTCTTTCATGTTTAACAGTATTGATCTTGTGAAAACTTAGGTCCTGACAATATGCTGCAAATTTTCCAATTTTTAACAGCCACAGAATCAAATTAGAAGACCCATAAAAGCTCCTCAAGCTGTAATTGAGCATTTGGAATTCATGAAATGAAATTCTGATGTCTCAGGGTATCTGGTGCAAATGCAAGCTTCCTTTCAATGATTTTAGAAGTGATTCTGGGCATTGCTCATATGACACAATATTTTTAATAGGTCAATATGGTTTCAAGAGAAATAGATTAATGAATCAACTAAACTATCATCTCATTTTTGTCCTCTATGAGAAGATTTTATGTAGGAGTAGCAAAATACTATTCCTACTAAAACATTGTCAATTTACTTAAGATCAGACAAAATTTTCCATTCTTAAAAGATCTAATGGCCTAGAAATATATGAAATTACAATTGCTTAATACTACATAGTACTTTTATACTTTCTTATGTGAAGGGTCTATGAATTTTTTCTCTTGATTATAGAGTTGATAAAAATGACATTTGTGTATGTTTGCAATAAATATTACTATACTATGACCTATTAGCAAACTGCCCAATGAGGTTCATAAATAACCAAACCCATCTTTATGAGATGCCACAGGAATTTATATTGCTTTAAATTTTATAGTTCACAATTGTCCTTTTCTTCTGCTTTATGAAGATTTTGCAGTATCCAAGGATGTTTTTAATGGATCACAAATAAAGCTTTTAAGATGATTTCTTCCCTTCAGCAGTATACCCCAAACCTTTGATGCTTCAAGTTGTTTCAAACCAACAGTCTTAGCATGGCCTAAGGATTAGTTATAATTTTCGGATCTCAGACCCCACCTTAGACTCACGGAATCCGAATGTTCATATTTTTGGGTCCCTGAGTGATTCATATGCACATTAAAGATTGAGAAACATTTTCCTACTTTCTTACCGACTCTGAAAACTAAATATCCTTTGTTTACTTTGATGCTTTTTCCAGAACTTATTGAATATATACTGTTTTTCTGATATCTGCTTCACAATGATTGGGGGAATCACAGCTATTTATTATCAATGTTTCTTCCTTAAATTTTTATCTTACATGACGTTATGAAATTATATTATGCTGCCCCTAGGCCCTTTTCCTAAATTTCCGTATTTTTTCTTCTTCTCTTATACTTTGTAGCTTTGTCTTTCTTTCATGTTTATTAATCATATACCTCATATACAATACACCATAATTTTTAAAACAGTTTCAAGATGTCCTACACCAATTTATCCTACCATTTATTTGGCCTTGATACAAAAATTAGCATATTCATTTATGTATTCAACAAATCACAATTGAGTAATTTGTGTCAGGCACTATACTGGGCACTGGAGATACATAGCAATGGGAAAAAAATTAGAATCTCGGTATTTAAATAGGCTCCAACCAAATTAAGAGAAAGATGAATAAAATCAGTATTAGAATAATGAATGCATAAGTACAACTGATCAGAACTTCATAAGCCAGATATAAAGACGATGGCTGTGTACAAAAGGGGACCTGACCCAGTGTGCACATGGTCAGAAATAGTATCGCTGAAGAAGAAATTTTTGAGATGAGTGTTGAAGGACTGAACAGGAGTTAAATAAATAAAAATTGGGAGGAAGTGGGGAGTGGACATTATGTTTGAGATTGAAAAAACATTTGAGCAAAAGTTCTGTTGGGGAAAAAAAGTAGGGCATGAAAAAGAACCTGAAAGAAGACTTGATAATAAACTCACTGCCTTAGTTCAATCAAAATGTCAAGACTCACTTCCACACTACCAAAATAGGGTTATGCTCCTTTCAACCACTACCTAGGAAATCTGCTTCAATTTATTGCTCTGTTAAATAAACCGTTACCAAAAATAAATCCTAGAATAAAGTCTAATGTATGAATTTCTTTTAGAATTTAGCATCAAGTGGGAAAAGACATTTTCTTTTCTAATAATGAGAAACTAAAAGCTGAAAGTGATGTTCAATAAGAACAACAGTATAAAATTTGGTATTAGCATATTTTGCTTTTTCATATGTGTGTATGTGTATATATTCCATTAAATATGAAAGAGAAAAATAGAAATAAATTCATTTAGCATATTGTTAACACATCAAATTTTATTACAAAATGGACATTTCTTGCAGGAATTTTCAATTATCAAGTAAAACCAGTAATTACAAAAATCAATCATTTGAAAAATAGCATAATGAGGAACTAGATAATGAAAGAGTCATCAAAATATATTTTAATTGTTCTCATTCAAAGCTTCATATTCTTTTCAAAATATTATTCTCATTTCAGAGAAACTGATTACCAAATATATCAGAGTACATCTAACTGCAAGTTCCTCTCTTCCTAAAAGAATGTTGCTGGTATAATTTGAGATATTTAGAGAGTGGAAAAAATAATTTCCTGTCACCAATGGTACAATTCCTTTACCAGAGCCACACAAAATAATGAAACTAGAGGATTGATAATTCTTTAATGAGAGTAATTACACTCAGGGCACAAGCGGCCACATTATTTGCAGGGACTGTATACACACAACTGTTTTCTCCTTTTTATTTTAGTTTCACCAATTTTAACAAGAGACTAATGCACATCTCTATTGCATAATCATTAAAAGTGTCGTAATTTTCTGTTGATTAAGGGAATTTAGCTATATATTATTCAATCAAATATTAAAAATAATGATTTATAGATTCCAACTTTCTCTCATTCCCTCAAGACTCATACCAATACAATTCCACATTGATTCAATCCAAAACGAAGCTATTTACAAAAATAAACTGCAAAAGTGAAGTGAATTTGCCATTCTTGCATTTAAAATTGTAATTTTATTTACTGGAAAACATGTCTATATTTTGTATATACTTTACTAATAGCAAACAACTTTAAAAAGTACAAGGCAAATCTATTATTTATTCACTCAGTGCCAGGCTCTGAGGATAAATTTTATATTACAACACTTTGGTTATACACAGAGAGGCAAGTTTCTTTTTTAAAAATTTATTTCAAAGGCAAAAATGTATTGATAAAATGGCACCTATCTAGTAGCTGCATACGATCACAACAAACTTCCCTATAAAATTTTTTTGGACAGTAAAAAGAATTTAAAAAAAGAATGAAAAATGCACATCACCAGAATACCAGTTAAACCTACATCCTATTGCAAATCTCCCTGTACTACATTGAAAAATGAAAAAAAATCTATTAGGTGTCAGTTTATATAACCTGGGCTCAACTGATGAAATGGAGATAAGCTGTTAAAATCTTTTTCTCTCCCTTAAAATTTAGAGCCTCTTAAAGTTACTCATACTCCAGAAGCCTTTGTATCATGATTGTAGGTAAGGGAATGTGTTTGTGTGGGACACAGGGAAAACCAAAGCCAGCGCAAGAATATGACAGCGGTGACCTAGAAATTTTCAGACAGCATGGGAACATCAGTGATGAACTCTGGCTTTTCCTGGCATTTGTCTTGTACTCCCCCACTATCCTCTTTCCACTATTTCACCCACAGCAATTCATGTTACAAACGTGTTGTGAGCTACTTTTTATGTGAAATTAAAAATTGATAGAAAGAAATACATTTAAAACCCACAGTTATGTAGATAAAATTTCCCTTTCTGCCTAGAAGAGATTTGCATCATAAAACTTCATTGTGTGCATGTGTATATCCATATCTATATCTACATCTACACCTATATATATATATCTTTTTATAGCTAATTAGCATTGTAACCAGCTAGCTATAGATAGATATAAACTCATGTAAGCACACGCTTAAACCTGGTCACCTTTAATGAAAGAAAAATTATTTTTTTAAAATATTACCTAATTACCTTAAAGAACTAGTAGCAAGGTCCCCAAGGTGTACATGAATGCATTTTCACTTGTTAAGGAAGATTATCCAACATTTTAACATCTCACAGTAATATCCTGTGATCCACAACTCTGGTTTAGCCTCCTGTGAGTTGTTTTAATGCTTCAATTACCTTTTATTGGGTCTGGAAAACCAAGGCCTCTTAATAGCCATATCCTTTTATGTGCCCCAATATCATGATATGTTAAAGAAAGTCCCTAAAAGATTTTCCACTGATCTTTTCCCATTGAGAAACATCTCTTTCATGGCATTTCTAATAAAAGACCTTCCTTATTTCTGTAAACCTAGGACTGGATGTCGAAAGTATTCTATTCCACCAGGTGGACTAATTGGGAAACAATCCTGTTCACACATTGTAATTAGGGTCCTTAGTCGAACTGTCAAGATTATCTTTCATATGACTCCACGTCTTCTTATGTGGTACCCTCTACATTTAATTATTCTAGTTGCTCCTAATTATTTATCAACATTTAATTATCGAAAGCACTAAGAAACTGTTGGTTACTCAGCAAAAACTTCATTGTGATGATGCAAAAATTTCTCGTTTTTTATATCATAGGCATCTGATTAATGGCCTTTACCTTACTAATGTATTATTTTTAAAGCCTTTCCAAGTGATTTTGTTGGTATATCCTATTGCTGTTATGTCTAGGGCCCAAGAAAGATGTTTGTAATAAGTGCTACAAACTTTACCTGATAAATAGTTCCTTTGCAATAGAAGAGAACTCACTTATAATTTAAATTAAACTTTCAAAAACTATAGTTAAAATATAATCTAGACTTTATTGTAAGTATATTTGCATGTGAGAGATGAGTATGTATGTTTTTATTTTCTTTATATGTCTGTATTTTAAAATTTATTTTAATAAATATACATGTTCTACATAATATAGTGTACATAGCATGAAGTATGCTTAGTAATTCTAGATAATTTCCCTCCTTCAATTTGTGGACAATATTCTTAAAATTTAATAGAGAAGCTTTTGCACAAAGAATTGTATGTATAAACATACAAAAACATAAAAGAATACAAAAGAGTTGTATGTATGAGATAGCTCAAGAATATAACAAAAATAAGAAATTTTATAGAGTAAATGATAAAAACAACAACACTCTCTTTGTATTTAATTCCACACCCCTCCACCATGGGGTGATGATAAAATGTGAACGCGGTATGGCACCAAACAACCAGAATAGACTGGTTATAGGGCTGATGCAGGACTGTAGAACCCATGCCCCTATCTGCAGGCATTATGCCTTTAGTTGCTGCATCTGGAGACTTCAGAGTCCGAGTTGGCTAGAACAGCAGGGATGCTCCCAGGAAGCTCAGGGCAGCAGGTTTTTATCCACTGGTATCAATGTTTTAATTACATACTGATATGGCTGTTCTGGTGCAGATGAGCTAAATATGACCTTTGCACAGGACTCTTGAATCTACTTGGTGAGAAAGTTGATGATCTAATAGTCCAATAGTCCAACGGTAAGAAAGCTATCTCATTCTTTCCTCCATCAGAAAGAGGCAAAGGAAAAAATAAATCCCTAGTTTCTCCACCTGCATGGGAAGGGAAAGGGTTAATCAGAACGCCTAAGTTTTTCATTCATTCAAGGCAGATGCAGAGTAAGATACTATGATGAATAACAGCACTTACCCTTTGGGCGTTTATAGGCTAGGGAGGGTCACACAATTATAATTGAGAGAGCTGGGTTCTGAAGCAAGATTGTGCAGAATATTGGTGCTAGGAAGAGCCCCTGACCCTAACAAGAGGGATCCTGGGACTTTCTGGGGAAATGTCAAATAAATTTAGTCTTAAAGATGAAGAGAAATTAATTAGATGATGGGGAAAGCAGTGGAGAACAGGGCATAGAGTGGTAGGTAATGCAAGTGCAAAGTCACAGGGTTGAAAATAGCAATGGCACCTTACGGTCTGGGAACAACAAGATGCTCAAAAATTTGGAAGCTTCAAATAAAAGGGAAGAAGCTCTAGTGGGGAAGGTGTGTGACAGTTTGAAGTTCTTTTATGAATCCCAAAGAGAAAAAGATTATGTTTTCTTAACTAATCCATTCCTGTGGTGGTAGGGCCCTTTGGATTGTACTACATCAGTGAGGCATGACTCAGGTTGGGTTTCCATCTGCTTGGTGGGCCTTATATAAATGGAGATGCAGAGGAAGAGACACATAGGAATGTGTCATGTGAGAGAGAGGACTCCAGGTTTACTTAGAGCTGCAGAAAGGCAGAGAAGCCCCGAGAGACTGAGAGAGGTTTCAGAGTCTGGAATCAGCAGAGCACAAAGACACGGAAAGAGGCTTTTGAGGTGCTGGGCCCCAGAAGCAGCTCAAAGCTGAGGAGACAAACCCTGCCTTTTGCCTGATCACCACGTGGCAGGACACCAGGATCACCAGTAACTGACTTTGGTGAGAAGGCATCTCTGATGGTGCCTTGATTTGGACATTTCAAAGCCTCAGAACTGTACTCCAAATAGAATTTCCATTATAAAAGCCAACCCATTTCTGGTAACTTTGCATCTACAGCCCTTTGGCAAACTAAGACAGGGGGACACTAGAAAGCTACATAGAGTTCAGACCAGGAAGGCTTGTAAATGTTGTCTGAAAGAAATGGGGGACAGGATTGGAGGCAAGTGAGTAATAAATAGAAACACATTTATATTTTAGGAAGATCACACTGTTTGCAGTACCAGAGCTGGACTGGAGTGAAGAAGACGAAAGCATGGGATGACTTAAGAGGTTGTAAATAAAATCTAGGCAAGAGGTGACCCAATGATGGGAGACTTGAATGGGTAAAATTTAATCTCTCTCAAGGAACATGTGGAAAAGATAAACTTGACTGATCTTTATATTCAGTTGTGGGGTCAGTAAAAAATGAATATAAATTAGTCCCAAATTTCAGGCCCAAGCAACAAAGTGGAAAGTGGATATTGTCAATCTGAAGGCCAGGTACCCATAGAGAGTACACGTTTGTAGGAACATTCATAATGTGCCACTGTAGACTGGAGGAGAACTGGGAGCCAGCCACTATGCTTATCACAACACAGATATATTGCCATATAGAAATTGTCAAACCCCAGTGTAGCAGTTTGGGCAGTTTGATGTAATTATGAATTCCAAAAATAGATATTGGATTATGCTTGTAAACTGGTCTGTTCATCTGGGCATGATTAAGTTATAATTGGTGCTTTGATTGGGCCATGTCAGTAGGGTGTTGAGCCCCACCCCTTGGTGGGTGGGGAATCGAAGATAAAAGGCATGGCAAAGGACAGTGTTGAAGCAGTTTTTGATGTTGGAGTTCTGGTGAGGAAACAGAGTAGGCCCCGGGATAGAAACAAGCCATTCACCTGAGAGTTCACAGCTGGCCTTGTGGAGAGAAGCAAAGCCTAGAGAGCCTCATAGTCTGCAGTTGACCTTGTGGAGGAAACAGAGGGGCTACGCCCAGAGAGAAACAGAGCCCCAGGAAGAGAGCAAACATCGGCAGCTGTCTTGCTCCAACACATGGCAATGAACTTTGGTGAGAAAAGAAACTTATGCTTTATGGCCTGGTAACTGTGGACTTCTACCCCAAATAAATACCCTTTATAAAGACCAACCAATTTCTGGTATTTTGCATCAGCACCCCTTTGGCTGACTAATACACCCAGTGTTAACTCCCTAATGACTCTTATGTCTGGTTGTTAAAATACTACTTTGGAAGATAAAGGTCAGGTTTGAATAATAAGACACACTTCCCCAGTTCCCAGCAGAGTTTTTGATGCACAGATAAAAGAAATTGAAAATAGGTGGAAAATATTTAAGTATTCTTTGTGTTTAATTACTTAAACTACTTGACCTAATCCTTCATGATTACTTCCACTGCTAACCACAGAAGGCTTTCAAGAGAGAAATTATGAGAACAGAAAACCTCCTATTTGCCTCTTAAAATGAGGAAGAAAACATGAAAGATAAAAAAAGGAAACTAATTTTTTAATCTTTTAAAATTTTCTGTGGTGTTTTTTTTTTTGTATTTTGTTTTGTTTTATTGTGCTTTTTCACTGAAGCATCTTGATGTTCTGTCAGATCTCAAATACCCCAAACATGAGTAATATAGTATTGCATGGCTTGTATTACAATGAGACATGCATGCCTTCACACACACGTGCCCACATATATTTTTTTAATCATTCAGAAAGATATAACCTTACCCCCTCTTTCTTTCCTGACAACTTTTCCTTATTCTTGGTAACAAAAAATGTCTCAATACAAGAGAAAATATTGTAGACACTACACAAAACAATTTCTACACAATTGAAAGATGAGCAAATATATGCTACAATGATAATTGTATTGCAAAACAAAAGCTGTGGCTAATTAGACCTCCAATAAATTCCCAGTGTTCTTTTCCCTTAGAAGTTCTACTCAATATAGCCCAATTAAATAATACTATGAAGCCTCTACTTCAGTGGTTCAGACTACTTTTGACACAAAGAATTGCAGCTTATAAATGGTAAAGTTCAACCACATCTCCTGACCTCAATATAAGAATCAACAGCGAACTCAAATTAAATCTAATTTTATAATGTTCCTGGGGGGTTTCTTTCCCTCCTGTCTGAACTCCTCGGTTAGGCATCCTCTGGTGAACCAGTTTGCCCCATGATTGTCCGTTGGATTCTGGTTTTAAACTATATTTCATTCTGCTTTTTAACGAGTATTTTTATTTTTTAATAGAAAGGGGATGCTATTTTTTAGAAGCCCAGACTGTAGCTGTAAAACAGCACTCTTTTTGTCAGTTGGCAAATGCCTTTGATTTTCCATTTGTGAAGTAAAATCAGAATTCAAATATGTTGACAAATATGTTGCTATAAAACAACTGACCAAAAACAATGAATCAGAACAGACAAAAGAATACAATCTAATCAAAGCATATCTCCTTGTAAGACCTGTGCAGCCTTAGATTCTAGGGTGAGGTTTTTTTTCCCTTTTTACTCTCATGTTAATTAAAGTTAAAACTGCCTAGAAAGAACAGCTTAGAGAGAACATCTTAAGGTGTCCCTTAGGTTTTCACATGACCTTGAAAGCTGCATAGGATCAAAATGCTACACCCAAACCTCTGATTCAAGATACATTTTTTTCATAAAAAGGGAAAGAATTCATTAAATGGAAGTAAAATTATCTCTCAATAAAGTGAAAAGAGTTGATCATTATAAGGATTTGGGGTTTATTTTCAACATTTTAATTAATAAATTGTTTAGAGGCTTGCTTTTTTATCATTTGTAATTGATTAACCAAATACTTTTGCTTTCATTCATCTCCATCTAGGAATCTCCAATTTGAGAATTATTCAGTCAGTCAACAAACAAACATCCCTAAGCATGTTTATTGTCCGGAAATGAGATAGATACTACAAATACAGACATTAATACAAAATAATCTCATCTATAGGAAGATTTAATCAAATGGAAAAAAAACCTACAGTGCATGAGTCTATGTGATTGTTGTTGTCAGAGGCACAAATCAAGAATGCATAGAAATTCAGAGAAAATGATTTCATCCTAGAAGGATTAAAAAAGGCATACAATTTCACGCAGAAGGTAGCACTTCAGTTGGCCTTAAACAATGAGTATGTTTCAATAGTTTGAGATTTTTGTAGAGCCAGTACAATCCACATATAAGGGAATCGTGGCCAGCGGCAGATTTGGGAAAGGGTAATGTATGAACACTTAGTAGATCAGTTTGAAATTGTCTAGGGCATATGCTATAGAGTCATAAAAAATAAGGGCTGTGATAATTGATTTTGCTTTTTATCTAATATTGTAAAACTATATATTTAAAGCAAGAAACAGAATAGTATATACACTATGATATAAATTTTGTAAAATAATAAAAATGTGTGCATGAAAATGTACTAAAGGAAATTCAATGGGAATTCTTGATTTTTCTTTAACAAAAATATGCATATAATATATAATGTTTCACACATCAAACAGACTATACATTGTATTAATTTATTAAATAAACATTTCTAATTATAAAATTAATACAAGTTCAAAGAAGGAATTATATTTTTCAAAATATAGAAAACCAAGTGCACACACACCTACACAAAATTCACTAATGACCCAACCATCTACAGTTAACGTTTTAATATTTTATTCTCTAATTTATATGCATGTATCAAAAATCATTCTAATATACACTGCTTTCAATTTAATATATGGTAAATGTGTCCCAATATCAAATTACATCCATAGATTCCCTGCTAAATAAAGTTTCACATTAAGAATACCTGAAAAATCCCTAGGTCCAAACCCTAAGTAAAGGTAGATTAAAATATAGCAAAATGTTTTTAAAATATGGCTGATATTGACAGAAAAAATAGAAACTCCCAAAAAAGAAACAAAGACTATTCAACAAATGTTGCTTTCAGTAGTGGGTACCA
This sequence comes from Cabassous unicinctus, assembly GCA_029593785.1. Classification (NCBI taxonomy): domain Eukaryota; kingdom Metazoa; phylum Chordata; class Mammalia; order Cingulata; family Chlamyphoridae; genus Cabassous; species Cabassous unicinctus. The sequence goes on from JAQZBX010001303.1 coordinate 18,807, forward strand.
AGATTTTAATAAATCCTCTATTTTTGCACATTGTTTCCAATTTTCTCACTATTACGTGTGGTGATTAAACTGCTTCTACATATATATTTACACATATATGTAATCATTTCTTTTGGAAAACTTCCTAGAAATGATGACTCATATAACATATACATTTTTAAGTCTTTAGGTACTATTACCATATTCCCATTCAAAAATTTGGTTAATCAATTTACATTCTAATAACATGAACCACCTTTTATTGACACTTACCATATCAAGTTCATTATATATATATTCACACATAAGCCTTCCAAGAACCCTATGAGGTTTCCATCATCATTTCCAGTCATGGGGGTAAAAGCCACAGATTACAAAGTTAAAGATACTTGCCTATGTTTGCAAAGTTAATAACTAGCAAAGCAGGAATTTGAATCCACAGATTACCAAAACCAATATCTCAACCACTATGCTTCCTCTAATGCCACAATGAAAGTATCACCAGTTTCTCTATTTCTCCTTACTGGCCTTTACCATCCTTTTAATTCTTTGCCAAAAATGATCATTCATTCTAATTTGCATTTCTTTAATAACCAGTAAAGGCTGAACATTTATTTTAATGTTTATTGGCCATTTGTACTTCTACATTTACAAATTGCTTCTTCATGAACAGGGAGCCTGTCTGTATTTGTAAGGGCTTTTAAGAATTGCAGGTCCCAATATTTTTACAACTATATTAAGAGTATTTTCCCTGCTAATTTATCAATATGTTTTCTGTTTTCTTTGACTATTTATTTTTGCCATACAAATATGTAAAATTTTTTATGCTTTAAATTTTATCAGTTTTCCTCTCTATATCTTCTGACTCTGGACCTATTCCTAAGAATTTTATATAAACTTTATATTCATAATCCACTTTTAGAAACTTTTTAGAAACATAAAGAAAAAAATCAGTATAAGTATGGTGGTCTAAGTTTATTAATGTGCTTGTCTTTTTAACCTTTGAAATTTTCCTTTGTAGCACATGCTCTTTGCCCTTTGCTACAGAAGGGATCAAAGAGAAAGATTCCATTTCTGACTTTTAAAAAAGTATGATTTGGAAGTAAGTCAATAACCTTCAGAGCCAAGCTAATGTCAAATTCCTTTATCTCTCTGTTTAGCATATCAAGAACTAGCATGTGTGGGCTAAACCATGAAGATCCAAGAAGGAAAAGAAAATGGGGAAGTCAGTTCTTTTCTGACCCCAGGGAAATTAGATGAAGAATGGATGGAAAGCAGAAGCCAGAGAAATGGTTAACAGACAGATTTCCTGTCTGGTATTGTTGTTTAGAGAGGGTAGGTCACAATAGTTAGGTTCCTACCCATTTGGAATTCTAAAGAGTCAGGTACCAATCACCTGACAGCAGACTCTTCAAGGTCAACTTGGTGTTGTTGCAATATCTGGCAGAGGAAAGCACTCAAGTTTTAGTTCTCCAGAGTAACCCTTTTTTCCCCACATTATAGAACTAGAAACAAGTGATGGGTTTGCTGGAATCTCTATGGTAATATAAAGAGACCATGGAAGAGCCCACTCTGAGATCAATGACAGTCATACCCCTACCTCAGATGAGATGGCCCCAGAACAGAGAAAGCAACAGACTTAAACATCAAGGGCCAAACACTTAAACATGAACCAGACATAGGAACCCCACCTCCCCACTACCCTATAACCAGGAGATGCTAGCCAGTGCACAGTTCAGGACTGGCATGAAGCCAGCAATCTTGCCCTACCCCCCCACCCCCAACACAACCCCCGTACAACAAAATGTTTGTCTTATGGTGAGAATCAATGGGGCAAAGTTACCTGAGAGGCTAGCTAAAGGGCTGTTTAATAATATGATCCTTCCAGGTTTTAAACTTGACAGAAAATTTTAGCCAATTTTTTCCCCACCAACCAATGGGTGGTTTCTCAGGATAGATTTTTCTTTATGTCTAAGTTACGAGAAGTTAATTTGCAACCCAACTGTAATATCTTTCTAAAACTCACATTTATCAACTAATGACTGTAAGGTCATGAGACTGCAGAAAGGGGGAGTTGGGAAAAATGGTTCAATACTTTGTGTATATATGTATTTCTAAATATGAAGTAGAAATTCAGAACTTTCAAATTCCACTTTAGCTTAGTTATGTGGAATGCGATGAATGAACAATCTACATTTTTGTGTTATTGTCACACCTCCCTTCTTAATATGTAGCCCCAGAGACAAGAGAAGAGCTTTTATGACTTAATTGATATGAATCATTACTAATCTTGTTTGTTGTTGTAGGAAACTATCAAAGGCTAAAATCACAGAGAGGTATGAGGGAAAAAAAATTGTGTAGTCTCATTCATGCATAATACATATATAAAAAGAGTAGATTTTCTTTTTAAATAATCTTTCTGTGTTACTTAAGTCTTACAATGAAGAAAAAGAATTCAATTTATGGGTAAAAATATAATATGCAGATGTATTTCAGCAAATGGAATCTAAATTGTATGCAGTTGTTTTGCATGTATGTAAGAATCTTTACTGAACTGAAGAGCTTGACATGATTCTGATATTGGCATCAATTTTTCTTTTCTTTGTTCTTAAATTTTAAAAAGTCAGTATTTAGTATTTCTCACCACTGAACTATAAGAAACAGAATAATTGGAAATGAGGAACAAAGACTATGGACAGATGGTCTAGGATCTATAATTTTTTGGTGTAGCTCTTATAATTCCATGAGGGAAAAGTGGTGCTTGTAAAATTGCTTTTAATTAAATAATATGGGCCAATATATTGGCATTATAATTAGTGGGCAATGCAAACAATATCATTAACTTATTTTACAAAAGAACTCCAGTCATTCTGGTCATTCTGGTTGCATCTGCCATCCTTCCAGGCCATTCTAAATGACTCACAAGGTGGAATTCTCTCATCTCTGCCACCATAAGCATCACATTAGGATTCAAAACACATAGGAGCAATAATGTGGGATTTTGCTAACTCCCATTGATCCAAAATTACTTTTTTTAGACTAGGAGTAATGGTTGAACTTTTCATGCAGTTTAATGGCAGCAATTTTATATCCTTTGCTTTGTTCTGGCAAGTCCTAAAAGAGCATTGTCTTCTGGACCCAAATAGCTTTTTTAGCACCCAAAGTGACAGTAGCTGAACTTGTCAAATCTGTGGGCAACAAAACAAACTCTATGAAGGAGATTTGTTGATTGAAAGGATGATTCGCCAGCACTGTCATATAAAAGGTTCACTCAACAATTAGAACAGAAGGGTTTTTTCCACAGGCCAGCAGCTTACATTTTATGCTGCCAAACTGCAACTTAACTAACTCCTCATTTTGATTTTGCAAGTTTTTTTCTCTAATTTCCTTTTTTACTATTGAAGAGATGGTGGTAAAAGACCATTAAAAATTAAAAAAAAGAAACCTATTTAATATAATATATTTTAAGCAAGGCAGAATTAAAATAAATCCTAATTTTGTATTCAGTATTACCCAGTTCAGATATCAGAACCTATTTTCTTTCCTCAATTTTGTTTCTATAGTAGGAACTTCTATTGTGTTGGTATTTAGGCAGTACTGGATTTTCTTCCCCAGTCATCCTAAGGCATGACTTCAATCAATTGTTTTATCTCAAGCTTATCTAATTTATTCAGTAAAGTGATGTTAGTTCTGAATTACTTATCTAAGAAGACAAAGTAGTATTAATTTAAAAAGCAATAAAATGGAAACTCTATTAGATATTTAGACATAAGTAGAATTTAAATCAATGAAGTATTAGAGTAAATGCTCTTAAGCAATTAAAATTTTAGTACAATATGCATGCCAATCACACATATATTTGGTCAGCCATCCAAACAGCCATCCACATATTCATTTATTAACTAACTTATACTCTTACAAGAATGCTATCTATGGTATACAAAGTATAGCTCCCCGGATTGAATGAAAAAATTAAGCAGTGCGTTTCAGACTTTGGAATTTTAGATTGGTTAAAAATTGTTTCCATTACCATTAAAAGACCATAAGTATTCTTTTTCTTCAACAAAGTGGTATCCCAAATCAGTGTAACTTTATTGATTTAGAAAAAAACTGGCAGGAAGTCTAAATTAAATAATAGAGTTATCAGTAGTTTTTAAAAGACAATTTTATTGTGATATGGTAAAGTTCTTTTGGTCTGGCTTGTTTTAAGAAACTGAGAACAGAATTCTATTTTAGTTAGAGAACAGTCTTTGTTTAGGGAACTTGATAATCTCCTTTTGGGAAAGGGGGAAACCCTGAGGAACAAGGAACAGAGGTCAGCACACAGCAGGCAACAAAGAGATGGAAATTTCCTTCAGGAGGAAAAAGTGAAGACACAGAAAAGAAATGAAGGGAGCAACATGATAAGAAGCTAAAGTCATGAGTAAATCCCTCCATTGTCCAAAAGCCTTATGTAAAGCCTTCAATATGCATAAATGCCTTGTGAATGTAATTTTTTTTCAGTGGTATTGAGGAAGACCTCAGTTCCTAACAACATTAATGCAGGAAAAACATGAGGCAAATGGCAGTATGATCTCTAACCTAAACTAATTCAGCTCAATTCTGAGCTGAGTTTACAAAAAGCAAACAAAAACACAGAACAAAACAAAACAAAAAATGGATACAGCATTATATTTCCAAAAGACCTAAAATAGATGTTTCAAGCAAGCTTATCGAGATCTTTAAGGGCAAGGAACTCCTGAGCCAAAATCTAGGCTGCATTCAACCAAACAAATTAATTAAAGTATATGGCAACTTCTTTCAAATAGAGACTCTGCCAGAAGTTTAAATGAATAGATAAAAGCAATCGGTTCTTAAGATTTTATATTTACTTATAGAACTATATTAATAAAATCCCTTACAAAGCTTTTACATTTGAGCCTTTCATCTTATTTTCCCTATCTAATTAGAAAATAATTTATTCTGAAGACTAAGATAAATTTTATTTCAATTTAGATCAAATTCTCAATATTTTTAAATATTTTTAGAATAAATTAAGAACAGATTATGCTTTAGCTAACTCAGCAGTTTGTATGTCATACTATTGAATCTATAAGTAGAATACCTTAATTAAGGAAAAAAACAATATTATGAACCATTTGGGGACAATGCCTAAAGGACAGAAACACAATGGATCATGAGACCTGTGGGATAGTCCTAGATACAAACTTCAGCAACAATGTAGGAATTGAATAACTTTAAGATCTTGAATTTATTTCTGCTATTCAATAGGCACCACATACACTTTTTTGAATTATAGACTATAGGAATATATTTTTAATAAGTTAAAAAAATTTCCTCCCAACAGGGTTTGGACTGGGTGGGGGAGGGTTGGAAAATAGTGGAGGGCATCAAGATTAGAGATAAACCATGTTCTAGTCTGTTAGGCTGTTGGAAGCAATATACCAGAAATGGGTTGGCTTTTACAATGGGGATTTATTAGCTTATAACCTTACAATTGTGATGCTGTGAAAATGTCCAAATCAAGGCATTTTTAAGATGATACCTTCTTCCCGGAGACAGGTTGTAGTTGATCCTAGATTTCTCTGTCACATGGCAAGGCACATGATGGTATCTACAGGTATCTCCCGTCTCTCCTAGATTTCATTGCTTTCAACTTTTATCTTCCCTGGCTTTTTCTCTCTTTGTCTGAATGTCATTCTCTTATAAAAGACTCCAGTGAGAGGATTGAGACCCACCCTGAATGAGGTGGGTCACATCCTAACTAAAGATCCTACCCACCAAAAGATCCTACTTACAATGGGCCCACACCATAGGGATGAATTAACTTTAAGAATATACTTTTTCTGGGATCCATACAGCTTCAGAACATCACAAACCAAAATCATGATTAAAACAAAATATGGAAACATTTCATGTAAAGGGGTTTATTTGAATTATAACAAATATTTATAAATGTAATCACATATATAAATATACTATGAAAATAAAAGAATATCATGGAAAAATACTATACACTACTTGATCAAAGTAGCCCAAAGTGACTTATGCCCTGATAGAATCATGCCATTAAACATTAAATGAATGAAAGAGCTTAAGACAGAAGGTATAAGGAACTATTTGGATTCACAAGATGGTGCTTGGAAATCAGTGGGATCTCCAAGGAACAGGGGTCAAAAAAGGTGACTTTGGGAAGTGTTTGGAGAAGGAAGACATAGGGAAGAATCAGGGTCAGGGAAGCGAGGGAAAGAGATTGGTCAGAGAAAAGCCAAGAAGTTCAGGGGGCCCATCAAGAGGAACTCTTCCGGGAAAGCAAGTAACTGTCTCTGCTTCTCAGCTAGCCCTTCTCTCCCTTCAGGAATTCTACTGCTTCCTAAATCTCTCCCATTCCATGGCTCAGTATTCAATAACAGCAGATAAATTGAGTGTTTACATAATCACTATACATAGCGCTTTGGAAATAAACAATAAAAGAAAAAATCAGAGTATAAGTTAGATTAATTAAGTTTACATTAAAAAGTAGTTTGAATGACTCCTGTGCTTCAGTGCCTCACTTTGGAAAAGAGAAGTGATAATAAAATTGTGGGACCCAAAAGGCTTTAATAAAGGTAAAGCAATAAAACTGTTAAATAGCTAACATAGAGTCTTTCTAGAAATGTATGGTTTATGCCAGGAAAAAAAATTATTCCTGCTTATAATTGTCAGCTAGAGAAATAACATTATAAACTAGTAGAACCCAAAACCATATTATTTAGCTTATTGTTATTTATCACGTTTTTATCGTGTCAAGTGGTACATGAAAATTTCAGTACATATACATATATGCAGTGTAGACAATAGCTATTTGACTTCAGACCTTTACAGCATTTATGAAAGTTCAATAAAGTCATATACAAATAATTTTTACAAACTATCCACTCATAGATAGATTAGTTGTTAAAATTTTGAATTCCATATTTATTTCTCAACTGGAGAGGGAAAGGGAAGAAAAAAGGGAACTATCGTAATGGTTTCTTAGAGAAAGTGACTTTTAAACTGAGGGCTGTATTATAAATATGTTAACCAAATGAAGGCAAGAGAAAGAGAGGTTTGCAGGTAGGAGGAAGAGCAAATGAAAACTGGGAGCCAAGAGAAAACATGGCTTATTTGGTAAAAAAAAATAAATAAATAAAATTGTTTGGAGCTGTGGCAGTTTGAGATTATTCATGAATTCCAAAAAGAGAGACTATGTTTGTAAACCCGTCTATTCCTCTGGCTGTGATCCCCTTTGATTATATTAGATTCAGCTGAGATGTCTTTGATTAAATTATGTTAAGATTAGGGCTTTGATTCAACCACATCAGCAAGGTGTAACTCAAGTGAAGTCCCCACCCCCTTGATGGGCTGATATAAACAGGCACTCATTCAAGAAGACACAGAAGAAGATACATGAGAAAAAAGAAAGAATCCCATAGATGCCAGAGGAGAGAACTTTGTCATGACATGGAAGAGGAGAGAACTTTGATCCTGCAGCCCCAGGAAGAAAGACAAGCCCTATGCCAGCCTACAGCTGATTGGAACAAGCTGGGCCCATGGAGCTTTAGAGAAAGAAGGAAGGAGAGACCAGGCAGAGACTGCCTGCCATCTTGCTTCAACAAATGGCAACTGACTTTGGTGAGAAACTAGCCCTGAGTTGGACTTTTTAGGGTTTTGTAACTATAAGTTTTACTTCAAATAAATACCCTTTATAAAAGCCAACAGATTTCTGGTACTTTGCATCAGCACCTCTTTGGCTGACTAAAACAGGAGCATTGAACACAAAGGAAGGTATGGAAGGGACAAGCCTGGAGAAATAGTCATATCATCCTAATGGTTATGGAAAGCCACTAAAGGGTTTAAATAAGGGGATAAATGTAAAAAAATATTCTTTTAATAGTATATTATGACTATTTCTTAATGGAGAATAGAGGGGAGAGCATGGTGATGGACATGAGTGAAAGCAAGGCTATTTCAGAAATCCAGGAGAGTGCTGATGGTGGTTGCACTGAAGTTATGCTAATTAAGGTAGAGAAAAGTGAATGATACAATGGCTATATAGAAGCTAGAATGGCCAGGAAATAGTGAGAATCTGTATATGATTATTGTGGAAAGGGCAGTAATAGAGGGAGAACATGAAGTAAAGGATGGCTGCCAGAAGTTTGATGTGTATTAACTATAAGGATATTGGCTCTATTCATTGAGAGTAAACATTCAGATGACAGTAAATTGTGTGTGTGTGTGTGTGTGTGTGTGTGTGTAGAATGAGGGAGCTGAAATGATGAGTTCAATTTTAGACATGTTGGATTTGAGGAACCAGCAAGATAGATTCAGGCTGAAATGGTGAAAAGGTTGTTGGAAATCTGTGTCAAGAGGTTAGAAAAGAGGCTGGAGTAGGTCATCAGTACATGAGCGTACCAATTGCAGCCTTGAGAATAGATAAATCACCCATGAAATGTACTGTGATAAAAGAGAGCTTGGTACAGTGATTAAGGAACACCAACATTTAATGATTATGTGAAGAGGTGGGAAGAAAAGAATAGTGTGGTGTCATAGAGACAGAGAGTGCTTTCAGAAAAAGGAAGTTAAATAAGGATTAGAATTTCACTTTGGGTTTAGTAATAAGGAGGTCACTACTGCCTAATTAAATGATGGAAACGCTAATGGGGAAATGTTCAGCAATAAGAATGGTGGGAGTGAGGAAGAACATGGAACACAGAATGATAAGAAGAATCATGTCATCAACAATGTCTACATCAAAGATGTATAAAACTTGACCTCCTCTTAGGGAGTATGAGCAACGCCCAATGCATAAGGAAATGGAGAAAAGTGTAAAAAGAAGTGATTGCAGAGAAGGAACTTCAAGAACTGCCATATAATACAATGAGGTAGAGCCTTGGAGGCCTTAATGGCTATGGCCTTTTTGTTTGTTATTGCTTTTAGTGACCCTACACTCTCAATTGCCTTCGCTCCCTTTTGAGGAAGTTGGAAACTCAGAAGAACAGGTTGGGTATGATGATTATGGTCACAGCATGGTTGTAGTTCCTCAACGGACATCTTAGAACTCCCTTCCAGGGCTATAGAATAGAACTACCTCTCACTTTGAGTGAGGTGAAAAGCAGTTGTAAATCAAATATATGAGTTGGAGACTCAATACTCTAATATACACATAACTTCACATTTCAGGTAATTCTTTGGGAAAATCATAGAGCACTAGCAGACATCAATGTCAGTAGACTTAGATTCTAGCAAGAATTTACCAACTGTCTATCAGAGAGGAGTGAGGCACACAATTGGCAGCTTGCAATTCTGATCCTATGTGCATTACAGACAAAGGCCCCAATTAGAACACAAGAAATCTACTCCAGAAGAGCAGACAGCAAAGCAGCCAAGGACATTTTAAATGAATAGTTGCAGCAGTCTGTCTTCTATAAGTATTCATTTGATTTCAGTTCAACAGGCAAGTGAGAAGAAACTTTTACAAGGAGGAGGTTCAGGTGGAGGGTGTCTCCCAAATATACAGTTACTCACGCCATGAAATATACAAGAACTCTTGCCATGAAAGGTGCTTCCAATTTTTCTCACCATGATGTATACAAGAACTCATACCTTGAAAGATGCTTCCAATTTTCTTTGTCCACAACTTTTCCTGCTTGGTCATTTCACATAGACTCGAGGTTGAAACCGAGTTCTAAAACTAAATCGAGTGTTCCTATGTTCACAGGGTGAATCGTACCTAATATTTTCTGGCTAACTGTAGTCTTTTGGTTGACAGTTATACTATATCATGCTGTACTATTTCTGTGGCAAATATAAGTAGAGGCACAACAACCAAGTCCCTTGCTTTAATTTAAAAAAACAACATCTAAGGAATATTCTTTCAGGAAAAGCAAAAGAGTTACAAATAAATTTAAATCTTTCTCCTGGTGATGGGAATTGTTAATTTTAACCTCAGTGGCAGTCATAGATAAGCTTTCCTCAAAGCTATCTTTTTAAGCTGTTATGATTTTGAAAGGGTTGCAGGTCTTACACAGCTGCTTCCAGGCTCCTGCAAAGCTCTATAAAAAACAGTTTCAGGGGTTCTTAACCATTTTTATTTCACGGGTCCCTTTGCCAGTCAGGTAAAAAGCATAGACCCCTTACTAACTTCACACTATACTGTGCATTATTTAATAAATATATCACACCCGCACCAACACGTCCCCACAATTACAATGTTTTTTTGAATTTCAGTTCAAGCTCATGGATGACTGGTTAAGAACCCTGAATTAGATGCTGCTCCGGGCCACTTGGCAAGAAGGGAAAGCATTTTGTAGACATTCTATATTTAGCACTGTTTCCTCAGCACCACCGGCATTTCCAGAATAGTAGGACCTAACCTCTGTAGAAAGGTCATCACATCATAACATCTGGAAGGAGTTTGGCGTGGCATTGGTAGCCCCATCAGGACCTGATTTTTCATCTGGAAACATGATAGTCTGCATGAAAATAAACAGGAAACAAATCCCCCTGTTTAATCCAAAGCACTGCAACGTTGTCAGCATCACAAGGCTCATTCCACCCCTTGCTTAACTTTTACATGCAGTGCATATTTAAACCCAAAAGGAACTGATAATAACAAAGGCAAGCCAGATTTAGAAGGTGAGATGTGTTCTAGGACATTGCCACTGTCAGCTAGAGTGAACTCTCCTGTACTCCAAATTCAAAGACATGGGATTTGGGAGATAATTGCAGAAGAAGAAGGAAACATAGCAATATGGAAGGATTTTTATTAAGATTGCAAAAATAACTGATGATATGTGATATGATGGAAAAGGCACTAGAATGAGAGTCAAGACTCTTAGGAACTAAAAGATCAGGGCTATATCTGTGTGACCTTTGGGAAGTCATTTAATTTACCTACATTTTCATTTCTTCATGAATAAAAATAAAAAGTCTAGACTAAATGATAACCACAGTATTATAAAATTTTCAAAAGTATTATATATATATATTCTATGTTCCATATCCATAGAATTTTAATGTGTTGTTTGTAATAAATTTTTTGGATTCTATTTCCCCTGAGTGAGAAATTACAGAAAAGAAAAAAATATTCCTTTTATGACAAAAACCGAGATGACAAGCAATTATACATCTATGACAATTAATTGCACTGAAAAATTAAAAGCTTGTATTCTGCATATTTTAGGCCATTAGACTGAATAACAATCTGTCATTTATCTGTGCCTGTCTTATCATTTAGATGTAGAAACATTCTTAGCATTTATTATACATCCTGGGAGCCAAATTATTCTGAAGAAAATTAAGAAATAATCTTTTTCCCTAAGCAGAAGGACATAGACTGTCACAAGAGTCTGATATGTTAATGTAGGAGAATGTGAAGGTCCATTTAGCAGTCATTCCTCCTCAGAAGCATCCTTGTTCAAACTTGACCCCAGAGGAAAGGGGCCAGGAGAGGATTTGGGATGGTGAAGATCCCTCAGGCTGAAATGAAATGGGAGGAGGGGGTCACTTTAGAGATAAAGTCTCCATGACAAAATTTGAGACAAAATGGCAAAGGGTGGAGACAGGTCTTGGTCCAGCCAAGATCGTCTGTGATTGGGATGTAGTGACAGCAAAGCAAGGGTTCCGGTTTCTAATCCTAAGATTTTATGCTTTTGCACTTTTTTTCCTAGCTCTAATAGCAAATAAAAATGCATATCTGCCCTGAAACTCAGATTTACTGAATCACACATTATATTTTTAATGCTTTGGTGAAATTCCTTGAAAAATTTTGAAATTGATAAAAGGAAAAAAAGAGTATAGAGAAATCAGAATTAATAGTGCTGCTTAACAGCTATCCCTGCTGCAAATCTGAGAAATGTCAGGTATGAACTGAGGCAGAAGAAGAAAGTTAAAACTCAAGAGAGAAGGAGAGTTGGAGAGCATTATGACTGTTATTGGCTTTCCACTTGGACCTTGCTGTATAATCCCTTCCTTGCTTTTACTTTTGAAACATTTAAAAGGAAGATTCCCTAATAGGAAATAAGTGAAAAATCCATGTTTGAGATAAATACATTCAGAAGAGGAGAAAATAAGTTATTCTAGGAAGCTGGCTCAAGGTCTAAGAACTATCAGGGTTGTGAAAGAGGAATAGGAAAGAGGTTCAGTGTAACTGAAGTCTTTGGAAATGGTTGAAGCTCTGTAGGGAAATGTTGAAAAATGGATACGTGAGGCCATTTTGTAAAGTAATATTTACCATATCCAAAGGTGTGTGAATATAAATTTAGGGAGAAAAGGAACAAGAGCAATATTTTATAAGTGGTAATTAAATTTGTGTTGTTGAAAGGCAAGAGGTGTCAGTGTGGATGTTGGGCTGGAGTGAGGAGAAAGTAGAAGAGATGAGTTAGGGAGCTACTATAGCAATCCAGTCCAGGGATGGAGGGAGGATGGAATCAAGGCAGTGATGACAGTAATGGAGAGGAGGGTCTAAATTGGAGAGATATTTGAAAGATAAAAGTATTTGGACTTAGTTAAAGATTGAGTATGAGGGTAATAAAGTTGCAAAAGAAGGTTCTAAACATAGGAGCTTAGTAAACTGAGTTGATGGTAATTCTACCAACTAGTATAATTACTTATACAAGAAATAATTAATTTGGTTTTAGCCAGGCTTAGTCTACCTGCAGGCTATCCAGGTGGAAACAGTCTTCCAGTAAGTTTAATGCTCAGGAGAGATTGGGGGCTATAAAACGTGGGGTTTATCATAAATCATCTATGGATATCCCTGACCACAAATACTCTAGCTTTCCACAACTGTGTCTTCTTTCTCCTTCTAACCTCTTTACCACCCAAAATTAACCAAAAGCTCTCTGGGATGAAGTTGTGTTGGAAAATGGCTTCTTGATAGAAACTCTGTCAAAGCCACCAGTCCAAACCTAATTAGAAACACTCCATACTAGAAAAAGAAAGAAAACATAAAATCTTTCCAAAATTGATATTTTTGTAATAAAAACATATTATTAACATTATCTCAGGTCACATTAAGACTTAACTGTGGCAGATACTTTAAAATTTTCCAAAATTCTTGTTTAAACAATTACCTGACAGACACATCCAATTTAAATTATTTTAAACATCTTTTATTCACACAATTTAAGAACTATGATGTATCTTCTTACAACTTAATTTAAAAACATGTCTTTCACTTAAGGAGGTGTGAATTCAGTATGATAACTTGATGTCCTATTCAGTTGCTAAAAATAGTATCTTATCTGTGTTTAACCTTTGTGCTGTCTGCCACAATAAAATGTTTAAGATGCCCTTCTGAACAGATCTTTCTGTAATGAGGATGGGTAATGATCTCAAATAAGCATTTTCTAGGCAGTTTTGCACAATCTTGAATGCATTTTACACAAACTGGTAAATAATTTAAAGAAGGCGATGGTACTCATATGCAACTTAAGTCAGGATAAACACAAAAGTTTAACATAAAGGCCTATTGACTCAATTAATAAAATTATAAAACTAAAGTTTAGACCCCATTTAATCTTCTTTATTGGCCCACCTAAGAATTCCTAGAAAAGGCCACTGAAAACCTTTAAGGAAATAGACTTAGCTTTTACCTAGACATTGACAACTGGTGGTTTTTCTTTGATTCCTCTCTTTTTCTTACCTGTTCTTCTCCAACATTTATTAGCAAAGTCAATGAAAACATATTCCAAACCCATTCTCTTTTTTTGTTTTGTTTTGCATAAACTTCTAATCCATTCTAGTCCAAGTAATGGTCATCCTTCACCTGGTGTCTCAAGAAGTTGCCTCTTTTCTTCTCCTTTTGCCTACCCCTTATCTTTTCCATTTAAGTTTTAAAACTTGAAACCAAGTATGCCATATCCTATTAAAAACCCTCCAAAATCCTCCATTACACACAAAATAAAATCTAAACACCTTACACCACTCAAATCTCTTATAATCTCTCAACTGTCTATAACTCCAACAGAAATTCAACCTTTCCGCACTAGCCTTTGCCTTACAAACATTCTGCGCTTATTCTGATTCTTCAAACATGCCAACCCTATTCCCACCATAAATCCTAGCACCAGTTCTTCTTTCTAATGTGAATGCTGTCTGTTCATATTTTCTTAGCTGACTCCTTGTGCTTCAGATATCCAAGCTTAATAAGAGCAGGCTTCACATCATCCAGCCTCAAGCAACTCCCTCATTACTATTACTCTCTATTCTGCCAGATTTTTTTTAATTTTTAATTTTTTAAAAAGATATTTAGATTACATAAATGTTGCATAAAAAATATAGGAGATTCCCATATGGCCCACTCCCCACACTGCTCACATTTACCCACATTAACAACATCCTTCGTTAGTGTGGTACATTCATTACAATTGATGAACACATTTAGGAGCATTGCCACCAAGCATAGATTATAGTTTACACTCTCTCCCACACAATTTTGTAGGTTATGGCAAGATATGTAATGGCCTGTATCTGTCATTACAATGTCATTCAGGACAATTCACAAGTCCTGAAAATGCCCCTGTATTATACCTGTTTTCCCTCTCCCTGAACTCAGAACCTCCAGTGCCCACTGCCTCCACATCAATGATATAAGGTCTTCCATTGCTAGAATCACAATAAGTCTATAGTAGAATACCAGTAAGTCCACTCTAGTCCAGAGGTCATTCCCCAATCCTGAGGATTTTGGAATGGTGATGCTTACTCCACCTCTAATTGAAAGGGGGCTTCAGTCCCATACAGCCAATGTATGGAACTCTCTTGTTTGCAGTTGTAGACTCAGTTCCTTGGTATGGTGGTTGTCCATCATCATCTCCTTCTTAGTTGTCATGGTGAGTCCCATTAACTGGAGAGTAGGTGTTGCAACTCCGTTGAGGCTCAGAGTCCAGCTGGCACATGGACAGCCAAAAGATTCAAGTCTCTTGGATGTACACTTACCAACTCCAGCACCAACTATAGGTTCAATTAGAAGGGACAGATGAGTCATGTGTAGGGAAACCACAACTGAGTACAATTCTGTCACACTAGGGAGCACAAACTCCAAAGTAGGGCCCACTGGCAAGGCACCAAACTCATGAGCTATCTGCCCTGACCATAGTGCCTGGGTGTATCCAGAGACCTCAGGAACCCCACTATTTGGGGTAGTGTCTAATTTGGCAGTCAATGAGATCCTGCTGAGATGTGTGTAAGTGTAACCTCTGGAATGACCTCCCAACTCACTCTGAAGTCTCTTAGCCATTTACACTCATTTGTCTTTACCATTTCTCCCTTTTGGTCGAGGTCTTTTTCCAGTTGCATTGCTAGTTGGTGCTTGGTAGTAATCCCTTGGTGCCAGGGAGGCTCATCCCTGGGAGTTATGTCCCACCCTGGGGAGAAGATATTGTATTTATATGCTGACTTTGGCTTAGAGAAAGGCCACATTTGAGCAACAAGGAAGCTCTCAGGAGGTAATGCTTAGCCACCTTATAATACTAGGCTAAGTTTCAATTTCAAGAGTAAAGGCTCATAAGCACTGTCATCAATATCAAGGGTCCATCAATGGACCATCCTCCTTCACTAGCCATTGTCTCTGTACTCAGGGGATTCTTGCTGTTCCATTAGAGAATGTGGCAGAGTTTCCCAGGATAGGAATTCAATATTCTTTCGGTTATTGTGTGATTCTCCACCCACCGTGATTATGCCCCATGAACATTTGAACACATTTATATGCCTTATATGTATGCCCAGGTGAACCTCCTCCCATGTATCCCCCATCACTGACACCCCACCCAAATGGTCCTCCCCTGCCACAGTTGTAACCCTTCTGTGATCCAAAACTTCTTCAAAAAATGAAACCAATAAAATAACCAAATACAATTAATAAGAAAATGAAATAATGATAGTTTTAAAAATAAGAAATAAAATTTTTTAAAAAATAAAAAATTTGGAATAATAAAAAGTAATGAAAAAATATAAAATTTTTTGACATTTTACTTTTCATCACTGTAAGATCTGTTGTCCTGTATGTACAGTGACATTTTCTTCCATTTATTCCCCCAATGTCTTACTTTTCTCATTTTGTTTTCAAAGACGTTTTAGGTCACAGCAAAATGACATACAGAATATAGGGGACTCCCATATATCCAACATCCTCCTCTTTTTCCCCCATCCCTTATTAATAACATTTTATATGTGGATGGTACATTTGTTACAACTGATGTACAAATATTGAAACATAGCTACCAACCATGGTCAATGGTTTACATTACGGTTTACATTTTGGGCCACACACTTTAAAAAATTTTGATGAAACTTAACATGGCCTGTATCCATCATTGCAAGATCATGTAGAACACTTCCACAGCCCTCAAAATGCCACCTGTTCCATCTATTCTATTCCTCCCTTCCCCTCCCCTCGGGTCCCATGGCAACCACAAGGCTTCACTCTTTACAGGATCAGATTCATAGTTACTTGCAACAACACTGAAGGCTTGACCCACTGGTCTGTCCTCCCTTACTGGGCACCACCCATGCTCTCCAGAAACTCCCGTCCCTCTATTTGAGAA
>JAQZBX010001303.1:35450-85286 GCA_029593785.1 Cabassous unicinctus
CCCAACCCTCCCCCCCCCAGTTCTATGGACAGTCCAACCTTCCTCCACACCCTAAGCCCCTGACATACTTGTACTGCCTAACCCAATAGTATCACTGCACCACGGTCATGGCCCTCCACTGCATAACTACACACTTTCACCTTTTCATAGATTTTGCCCATATGGGCATTCCTGCCATCATATTTTAATTCCCTTCATAACACGAATATGCTATCACTCTCAGATAGTTATCTATCTTGTTCGTTTATTGTCTGTCTTATTTTATGTAAGATTGGAGCCCAGGACTCTCCTATTCATGAGAAAAAGGATCACACATGGGGGAAGAACATCAAATGGTTTTTGGCATCAAATGACAGAGGTTTGAAGACCTGATTATCCATTTATTAGCTGTGCTACCTCTGGAAAGTTATTACAACTTACTTTGCCTCACTTTTTCACATGGAAAGTAGGAGTAAAAATAGTGCCTACCTCATAAAGGTTCTGTGAATATTAAGTAAGTTAAACAGGGACTGAGGGACTGGTGCATTTTAAGCATGTGAGAAATGCCATCTATTGATCTGTCCTGGATTTCAACTCCTGGAACAGTACTTGACAGAAGCGAAAATTTAATAAATACTTGTTGAAGAAAAAAAAATATCTAGATCATGTTGATGTTTATACCTCTTATTTATATTGGTTTATTTTTCTTTTGCAGAAAAAACCCAACTATTTACTTTGTTTCAGCCCTAAGGTATAGTATATAATTAAGTGGGAATTTTTTTTTTTTAATCTGATTCCTCATGGATGTGGGTATTAGATTGTTCCGGTGCTTCAGTGGTTTCTCCTATAAAATGGTACCGATGGTCCCTGACCTTCAGCACTCCATACAATAAGTGAGGCGAAACAGAAATTAAAAATAGCAATAATTTACCACTTGTATATTAATTTAACTGCTTTCTCTGTGTAATCCCACAGCTACAATACAAAGCAACTTCAATTGTAAATTGGGAAGAATATAAATTATGGCTAATAGAATGGGCCAGGTAGATCTGAAAGATGACAAAATGCAATTACCCAAATTGGGCATGGGCCAGGCTAGGACCAGTAAGTCTGCTCTTAGAAATAATGTGCTATTTTATGGAGCTAAAACAACTTGGTAAAACATGGTTGCTAAAAATAGTTTGTGCCTCAATTTACCAAGTCTCTTCACAACCCTCTTTTCCCAGGACATACTCTTGGAAAAGGATTTGTAGAAGTTTCTCTCCCACAAATGAAAACTTATTTGCATCGATTTAAATTTATACTGCCTAAAGCCCAAATGTATTCCTGGTTTCCTGGTCTAGGATATCCTGTGCCCCTTTGGGGTAACTCAGAAACCATAGGCTATTAATTTGGTTTTAAATTGGAAACCCTGCTGCTTCCACTGCCTTGGGATTAGAATAAAACACAATCTGGTCCTCCCCTTAGGCAAGCTGATGGAATTTAATATAATATTTTCCTTTTTATGTATCTTTTATGTATCTGGGGCTTTAATTCCACAGCATACAAAGAATACTTGTAAGATATGTTATATTTTCATTAGGCTTTCTTTCACTCTGAACTTTGTATATATGTGTTCATTAATTTATCTCATTGAAAAATGGAAGAAAAATATTCTTCCTGATACCTACCTTGCAGTAGTTTTCATTATTCTCACTTAACCCATGGGGAAACCAAGGGTCAGAAAGGTTAAATACCTTCTACAAGAAAACTCAGCTTGTCCCTGATGGAGCAGGAATTCTAACTCAGGCACAGGCAGTCCCATAGCTACTACTCTTTCCAACAATACCCCACTAGTTCTCAAGGACAACTAGATTCAAAATTGTTGAGAAGACAGAAAAACTGAATGAGACAATATCCATAACCTTAAATAATTTTCCACTTGGCAAGGGAAAATGCAATATAAACACACAAGTAGTGAGGTCACATTCCCCACCACCCTCATCCTTATCCTAAAGCCCATGCTGTGTTTACTGCTGGCATTCTTGCATGTCTGGGAGTGTCTGTGCACTGGTCCAAAGGAAGTCCATGTGCATGAATGACCGAGGGACTTGGAAGTGAGTCATTGTGCAGGGAAAGAATCACATGCAACAAATTTGCCTCCAGGAAGCAGAGCTGATTCCATCCTCCCCTGCTGTAAATGTACCTCTTACACCACCACTAGAGCATATTCCACACTGGATTGTGTTTGCTAAATTATTACATCTGATTCTCCTATTTCATTGAAGTGGGAGGCTGTATTTTATTTACTTGTACATCAAGAGTGTTTGCAGTAGGGGCTCAATAACTGTTGGAAGTGTAGTGGCCAAGAGCACTAGCTGTGGAACCAGACCGCTTGGGTTCCAATGTCCATACCATCACTTAGTAGCTATGTGATGTCAGGCAAATTAATGAATCTCTCTGTGTCTCTCAGGTTTCTCATCTCTAACATAGAGATAATAATAGTATCATCCTCAGAGTCCATTATAAGAATTAACTGAATTAATATTTTAAAGTGCATGGTACAGTGCAAATGCATGATTGAATGAACTTAAACATTTGCTTATCATACTCATAAACTTCTGGTCTGTTGCCTAACTTTGTCCTCTAAATGTGTTTGGTTTGGCCTCCACAGTGCTTAAAAGAACAAAAACTTAAAAAGAATAGGTTTAGAAGGGTCATGCACTCTCCATTTTTACACAGAGCCCGTTATTCCTTGTTATCTTATATTCTGCACTGTACAATTTTATGTTATTTGTCATACCTCTAATAATTTGTTCTAAGACAGTGATAAAATTGCTAAAAAGGACAAAGACAAGGACTATAATCCATTAGGATGACACAGAGGTTTCATTCCACACTTCTTCGATGCAATTGTTCAAACAGCTATAAATCCATGTCAAAGTTGCATCATCCAGGCTACATTTCCTCCTTTCAAGTACACAAATCTCTTATCAAAATAATCAGTCCTTGGCTTAAATCAAAATGGTCTTTTTATGCAGAATTGCCATCACCTAATGTTAAATACATAAGCATTAAACAGTCTTTGCATTTGTGTTTATAAACTTGAGAATTTATGCTCCTCACTGGCTGAGGGTAGTTTGTCCAGTTACAGTAATTTAACTGTCAACAAGAGGATAACAGTAGAGACTGCCATATTTTGGTGCTGATATTCATATTTCACAAAATACAATTTACATCAAAATGTTTCATCTGAATTAAGCAAGATGGTGGCAGAGTAGGAATTTCGAAGAGTCAGCTCCTCCTACTGTACAGTTAGTAACAGACAGAGCTATCTAAGTTACCTGTTTGGGGGGCTCAGGAGACCAGAAGAGTACCCTGCAACATCCTTGGAAGAACAGAAGAAGGAAGCTGGTCATCTGTGGTGAAGATTCTTTAGCAGAACACTCCATGTGGCAGAGGCCAGTGCCCATCCCCCACTGGCAGGGCAGCAGACTTCAAGAGCTACTCTCTGCCTGGAGTTGGAAGCTCCAATTCCAAAAAACAAGGGAGGAAGAGACAGTCAGGCACTGACTTCAGTTATTGATTAGTAAACTTGACTGGCAAAAATCCAATCCAAAGTACAGCTAAAGTTTGATCCTGTCCAAGTCAGGAAAAGTCTGGCAGCCTCCAATTTAACTCTGCCCCTGGCAGGAGGGGAAGTAGGGCTGATTGAACATTACAGTGACTTCCTGGATGGTCAGGATGGGGTTTTTGCACCCAGGCCAGATTGCTGCTCCAGCCAGGGCACTGGGCTCACCTCCCCCACTGCCAATCCCCACCAAGGAGGAAGCTGAGTGGAGCTACTTCAGTTTCCCCTGGTAACCACTGTCAGTCTTGGCCCAAACTGATTAGGCTATTATCCACACCTGTGACTCCATCCCCAACCCTGGCAGGGGAGGGAGGTAGACAGAGCTTCATCAATTTCTCTGGGCAACTAAAGTGAGTTTAGGCCCCTATTGCTTGGATTATTGTCCACAGCCATGGCTCTGTGCCCACACCTGGCAGGGGAGAAGGGTGGGCAAAGCTTCATCAATCTCTCTGGGCAGCTGCACCTAGACCAGATGGCTTCATAGGTGAATTCTACTAATCATTCAAAAATGATTTAAAACTAGTCTTGTTCAAATTTATCAAAAAAACTGAAGAGGAGGAAATGCTACTAAACTCATCCTATGAAGCCAAAGATATTACAAAAAAAGAAAAATACACACATATTTCCCTAATGAATATAGATACAAAAATCCTCAACCAAATACTTGCTAATCAAATCCCACAGCACATTAAAAGAATTATCTATCATGATCAATGGGTTTTATCCCAGGCATGCAATGGTGGTTCAACACAAGAAAATCAATCAGAGTAATATACCACACTAATCCATCAGAGAAGAAAAAGCACACGGTCATCTCAATTAACACAGAAAAGGCATTTGACAAAACACAGGTTCCTTTCTTGATAAAAACACTTCAAAATATAAGAATAGAAAGAAACTTTCTCAATGGCATATATGAAAAACTCACGGCTAATATTGTACTAAATGGTGAAAGACTGAAAGCTTTCCCATTGAGATCAGGAACTTGACAAGGATGCTCACTGTCACCACTGTTGTTCAATATACTGCTAAAGGTTCTAACTAGAGCAATTAGGCAAGAAAAATACAGGATTCCAAAGGCATCCAATTTGGAAAGCAAGAAGTAAAACTTTCACTTTTAGTAGGTGATATGATCCTATACCTTGAAAGTCACAAAAAATCTACGACAAAGCTACTAGAGCTAATAAACAAATTCAGTGGAGCGGTGGGATACAAAATGAATATGTAAAAATCAGTAGTATTTCTACACACTAGTAATGAGCAATCTGAGGAAGAAGTCAGGAAGAAAATTCCATTTACAAAAGTGACTAAAAGAATCAAATATTTAGGAATAAACTAGAACAAGGATATAAAGGACCTATATTCAGAAAAGTACAATACATTGCTAAAAGAAATCAAAGATGACCTAAATAAATGGAAGGACATTCTATGTTCATGGATTGGAACACTAAATATCTTTAAGATGTCAATTCTACACAAATTGATTTATAGATTCAATGCAATCCTGATAAAAATTCCAACATCCTTTTTGAAGAAATGGAAAAGCTAATTATAAAATTCATTTGGAAGAGAATATTTCCCCAAATAGCCAGAAACATCTTTAAAAAAAAAAGAATGATGTTGAAGGACTCTCGCTTCCTGACTTTAAATCATAGTGCTTAGCTACAGTGATTTAAAAAAAAAAGAAAAAACAAAAACAAAAACAGAAAACAAACAAACAAAAAAAACAGCATGGTACTGGCACAAAGACGTTTAGACCAATAGAAGCTGAATTGAGTGTTCAGAAACAGACCCTCACATCTATGGTCATCTGATTTTTGACATGGCTGTCAAGCCCACCCAGCTGAGCAGAAAAGTCTATTCAACAAATGATGCTGGGAGAACTGGATATCCATAGCCAAAAGAAAGAAAAAGGACCCCTCTCTCACACTTTATACAAAAATTAACACAAAATGGTTCAAAGACCTAAGTACAAAAGCTAGAACCATAAAGCTCCTAGAAGAAAATGTCTGTGAATAACTTCAAGATCTGGTGGTGGTTGGAGGCTTCCTGACTCTTATACCCAAAGCATGAGCAATGAAAGGAAAAATACATGAATGGGACTTCCTCAAAATTAAAACACTTTTGAACTTCAAAGAACTTTTGTAAAGAAGGTGAAAAGGCAACCTACTCAATAAGAGAAAATATTTGGAAACCATATATTTGCTAAGGGTTTGATTTCTATTTATATGAAGAGAGCATACAACTCAACAATAAAAAGGCAAGCCATCCAGTTAAAAATGGGTAAAAGACTTAATCACACATTTTTTCCAAAGAGAAGATACAAATGGCCGAAAAGCACATGAAAAAATATTCAATATCACTAGCTATTAGGGAAATGCAAATAAAAACTACAATGACATACCATTTCACACCTTATAGAATGGCTGTTGGGAAGTGTATGTGGCTCAAGCGATTGGGCTCCCATCTACCATATGGGAGGTCCTGGGTTCGTTTCCCAGGGCCTCCTGGTGAAAGTATGCTGGCCTGCATGTAAAGCTGATGCAACAAAAAAAGACAAAGAGGAAGGACAATGAGAGACACAACAAACCAGGGAGCTGAAGTGGCTCAAGCAATTGAGTGCCTCTCTGCCACATCGGAGGTCCCAGGATCGGTACCCAATGCCACCTAAAGAGAAGATGAGAAGAAGAGAAGACAAGCAGACACAGAGAGCACACAGCGAATGGACACAGAGATCAAGATAGCAAGTGCAAAAACAAGAGGGGGGTTAAATAAATTTTAAAAAAGAATGGCTGTTATTAAAAAACAGAAAACTGCAAGTGCTAGAGAGGATGTGGAAAAATAGGGACAATCCTTCACTGTTGGTGGGAATGTAGAATGGTGCAGCCTCTGTGGAATACAGTTTGGTGGTTCCTCAGGAAGCTAAATATAGAACTTCCATATGATCTGGCAATCCCTCTACTAGGAATATATACAGAAGTACTGAAAGCAGGGACATGAACAGACATTTTCTCACCGATGTTCATAGCAGCATTATTCACAATTGCCAAAAGATGGAAACAAACCAAGTGTCCATCAACCGATGAATGGATAAACAAAATGAGGTATATACATATGATGGAATACTATGCTACTGTAAGCAGAAATGAAATTGGGACACATTTGACAACATGGATGAACCTTGAGGACATAAGTGAGTGAAATAAGCCAGACTCAAAATGACAGATATTGTATGACCTCAATAATATGAAACTAAATACGAAGGGTAAATGCATGGAGTTAAAATCTGGAGTATTACTAAGTGATAGGATGAAGGCTGAGAAGGAGTACTGATGCTTAATGTATGTAGAATTTTTAATTATGTTGATTGTAAATGTGTGGAAATGGATAGAGTAGATGGTAACACATTATAATGAGTATAACTAAAAATGCTGATTTATAATTGTGACTGTGGCTGAAAGGGGTAGTCTAGGGACCTAAACGTCAATTGAAAGAAAGCTAGAGAATAATCTAGGGACTCTATAACATAGTGAACTCAGTGGTGGATGAGGATTGTGGTTAATAATACAAATAAAAAATGTGCTTCTATCAACTAGAACAAATGTGTTAAGGATTGGTGATACATAGGGAATACAATTAAGTTAACTATTTATAGACTATAGTTAACACAATATTGTAATATTCTTGCATGAATGTCAAAGAAGGTACTATGTCAATGGTAAGTGTCAACAATAGTGTTTATGGGATGTTTTTCTATTGGAGTAAGGAAAAGATTCTAAAATTGACTGAGGTGATGACAGCACAAGTCTGTGATGAAACAGAGAGCCACTGAATGTACGCTTTGGATGGAGTGTTCAAGGCATGGGACTGTATAACACAGTGAACCATGTGATGGAAGATGGAATGTGGATAACAGTACAAATGTAAGACTGCTCTCTCATGAGCTATAACAAATGTACAATACTAATACATGATGTTAATAATAGGGTGGTTTATGAAAAAAATACACCAAATATAAGATAAGGATCATAGTTAGCAATAATATTTTGATGATGTTCTTTCATAATTTGTAACAAATGTTCCAAAACAATGCAAGGCGGTAGTGGTGGTGGGGTGATGTATGGGAATTCTGCACATTATGCATGATTATTTTGTAAGCTCACAATTTCACTAATAAAAAACAAAAGAAAAAAGAAAAGGTTCCATCTCTATGAAATGCCTTGGAATCACAGCTCAATGGACTAACCTTCTTAACTGGGTTTTCTCAGCTGGAAAATGATTCCTGAATTTATTCACAAGGAGCAGTTAGCTATTACATGCATCTAGAAGCAAAGATGCAGGCATACCTTATGTTTTATAAATGTCCTTTCCACAGCTGTATAAGAGCCATGTTATAGTTAATGTGACTAGAGATAGGTCACCATGTAATGGATCCAAAGAAAAAGAGACTTTGAGGATAACCGGCACTTTCTTATTGCTCCACCTCTATAATGCAATCCATCCTCTTTGCAACACTCCCAAATCAGAGATAAAATAGCTATGACCCACTAGGGGAGAAAACAAATGTCTGAGAGGTTACATACTCAAAAGTGTGTATTATTTGCTAGTTGTATTATGAGTACATTTTCATTGTTTATTAAGAAAAATGGTATTCTAATGTCTCAGAAGCAGTTTTTTATTTAAAATTACATATATTTTCATGTGAATAAATAACTTATTTTTATTACTCATTGTCTTAGTTTGCCGGACCAGTATTAGTTGGCTTAAACAATTGTCTCACAGTTTTAGAGGCTAGAAGTCCAAAATTAAGGTTTTGGCAGGATCTTGCCTTCTCTGAAGTCTGTAGCATTCTGGTGGTGGCTTGCTGCCATAACTCAATCTCTATCTTCATCACATGGCCATCCATCTCCTTCTCTGTCCTACTGATTCTGTATCCAAATTTCCTCTGCTTCTAAGGAGTCCAGTTATATTGGATTAAGGTCCAACCTTAATTCAGTTTGGCCTCACCTTAACGAATAACATGGGTTAAAACTTGAACATGTCTTTGTAGGGGGCATGATTCCATAACAATATTAGTGGCTAAATTTATTCTATTATGCAGGTGTTTCATAATTAACTAATCACCTATTAATGGACATTTTAGCTTGTTCCAATTTTTGTTTTTATTTTAAATAGTAATTTTACAAAATTACTTATACGTAAAGCTTACTGTCCATCTCAGAACATATCCTTGAGATAAATTTGTGAGGAACAGATATGGGTCAAGTGGTTGAGCACCTGCTTCCCATGTACGAGGTCCCAGGTTCAATCCTTAGTATCTCCTAAAAACAAAACAAACGAAAAAGCCAACTCTCTTTGGGGAGCAGATGTAGCACAGTGGTGTAGCACAGTGGTTGAGCACATGCTTCCACGGACAAGGTCCTGGGTTCAATCCCCGTACCTCTTTAAAAAAAAAAAAAAAAGATAAATTTGTACCTATTATTACCAGGTTTACAATGTTTTTTTAATGGTTTTCTACACATATTACCAACTTGTCCCCTAAAATTTTTCTGCAAATTTATACTTCCAACAAGAGTGCATGAGAAAAGCCCATTTGAAAGGCTTTGTCTGACCCTCAATCTTAGAAATTTTGCCAGTTTTATACATGTAAAACATTGTATTTCAATGTTTTTTTAATTTGCATTTTTAAAATACTAGTACTGCTGAATATATCTACAAATTTGCATTGGTTATTTATAATTTTTCTTTTATGATTTGACTATTTATAGCCTTGTCTAAATTTTTATTTTTGATTGGGTATTTATGTTTTCTTATTATTTACCAGAATAACTTAGATACAAAGGAAACAATGTTTTCTAAAATGTTTTTTTTTTTTTTTAAAGAGATACCCGGAATTGAAACCGGGACCTTGTACATGGGAAGCAGGTGCTCAAACCACTGAGCTACACCCTCCCCTCTAAAATGTATTTTACAAGTGTTTCCTGGTTATTTACTTTGTAACCTTTTTCATTCTTCTTTACGCTTACCAAGCAAAATCAGGCAATACTTTCTTCATAATTTCGTCTATCTAATTCAGGTTTCCAAAGTCCATCCCACCTTAATATTATATCAATATTCAGCTATTCTCTTAACTGTTCTTATGATTTTTGTTATTTAGATTTAAGTCTCTAATCCTGAAATTTATTTTAAATAATTATAGAGGGATATATACTTAGATTTCATATCTGATTGTACTAGCTACATAAAAATGAGTTTGTGCTTTCTGTGTATATTCTAGAAGCTTATAGGCTATGGGTTTAGATGACTATTTTTTCACTGCTTCCATAACTATTAGTCTTTTTTGGTTCTCTACTGCTGTTTGTATCAATCTTTATAAAACATATTTTCTTAGAAAAATTTCTTAGAAATTTTGAAATATATTTGCAAAAATTTGAATGTTATTCTCTTATTTTCAAATCTTCTGTGTCATCTCTTTTGTTAAAATTTTCAAGGCTTTGTATTTTTGATACCTCCATTTTTTGGGAGGTTTGTTCACACCATCTTTTAGAAAAATAATTTCTTGAATTTATCAATTATATTTTATTTTCTTCTACTTTGTTTCTCACTTTATTATCTTCATTCCCCAAATTTTCAGCTTAGTTTACTGTACTTTTTATTGAATCATATACTTAGTTTATTTTCATTATTTCTCACAGTAATAAAGAGTAAAAGTTTTACAGACATTCTTTATGGGTTATGTTTTCTTTTCTTTCATAAATCCCATGGTCTAGCCTATTTTTTAAAGGAGTTTAGAAACTTTTAATACCAATTTTTGTCTCTCACCCTTGCTTCTACCTTTTAATGAGGTAATTTGAAGTTTTTAATCCAGATATCATCACATTATTTTACGATTAGAGAACTCCTTTGAAAATGTTTTAAAGTTTTAAATCTTGTTTCCTAATAAGATTAAAACAAGTCAAATTTTCATTATCTTTTCCCAGTTTCTGGGCTTATTTTCAGGCATTTTAAAATGTGGATTTTTTGTTCATAATATGATACAGCTTACTCCACATGGAAAAAGAAGGTGACAAGTGGAGAGAGTAGAGAGGAAAGGGAATCCTGGCAGCGTTCTGTTTCGAGGTGGCAGTTGCCTTTGAGACAGGCTGTATTCTTGTCCTTTCTGCCAGTGGGTTGATTAATAATCCCTTGAGCCTTGAGGACCAATAAATGTCCTTCTTAGCTAGTGCGTGTAGGGTTTATGATACTTACAATAAAAAATCTTGAGAAGTATCATTAATGTGTACATAGTGAATATGTGTGTATGTGTGTGTGTGTGTGTGTATGTGTGTGTGTGTGTGTGTGTATATATATATATATATATATATATATATATATGAAAGCCTTTCTGTAGCTTCAATTATAAACAATTTATCCATGTACAATATTATTTATGTTACAACCTAATTTCCTCAAAATCCCACAAATGGTGCTCTTACTTTATTTCCACTTAAAAATTTTTTTTCAAAGGCACACATTGGGAGTTAAACCATGTTTTTTTCTTCCTCCTAGGGGCATGACATACATGTTTTTCTGTCAGTAACGTTATGCCAAAATTTCGCTGACCCACAGTCTGACAGATGACCATTAAAACTGTTTACTGCCTCCTCATGCTGAGATAGAGCAGCGGAACTCATCTTGGTAGGAGAAATTTGGCATGAAGAAGAAATTGTAGAGCTTGCAAAGTCACATTTTTTTACCTACCCCAAGAGAAAACCTAATGCATTGATTTATACAGAAGAGATTTTAAGCACACCTGCACAAACACACCTAATGTTCTATAAGGAAAGGATACCTCTTGGTCTACGTTCAACACACAGCTCACCTTATTGGTGCCCAGTCAGTCAAGAACACCAACATAGAAAGCATTTTTGCCTTCATAGCACTAACACAAAGCACACACAATATAATGCTTTGATCTTTAAGTGGGTAATCATGGAAACTCCAAGATTAGATCTACTAGGTTAGCCTGAGTATTCATCTACAAAAATATTTTTTCAAAAATAATGCTTAACAAAAACAAAAATAAAAAAAAAAGATAAAAAAAATAATGCTTAAACGAAACTTCTAGAAGCACAGTGGAATTACATCAGGACCAGCAGAAGGCAGTGACAAAAGGACGAGAAACAAAAGGTGATTTTCACATGTAGCTTTCGGGCAAAGGGCATCTCTTTCAATTGACTGCCATGTCCAAGACTAGCTGTAATAATAGGAGCTCTGGAAATCTCAAGACAGGGGCAGTGACACCCTATATAAAACACTCCCAAATTAAAAACCTACACAGTTGGACCCCTCGCGCCGAAGGCCTGAAACTCTGACCCTAGAGAAAGAGCTGAGCCTGCTGTGGTTCTAGGGGCAGGGAGGGCTCCTGACGGTGGGTTACTCCACACTGTTGACATAACCACTTATGGTGGAAGAAGTAAGTGTCTACTATAGGAGGAGCTCTAGGGTTACTGACTACAAGAAGGTGATTCAGGAGAAACACGTCCTGGGAGGATCAAGGAATTTTCTTTTTGACCCCTCAATACTTAACATTAACGAAGAGCCGCAGGACAGTCATTGCAAGATGTATTCTCTTGTCAGTATTAGCTGAAGCCTCTTCCAGCTCACTGAGAAGGTGGCGCCCAGATCCCTCCCTCTACCTGATGGTGGGAGATAGTGCGGCAGATCGTTCGGAGAAGCTGGTGTGGAAGATGATTTGCACAATGGAGTCACACTAAACCACTGCTTAAGTCCAGTCCCCGACCTTCTTTTTCTGTTCTGTAGTCCAGAAAGATTTCTTTAAAAGCCAGAAAATCTGTAAACGTGAGCAACATGTCAAATACGTCAACAGCCACTTTATCTTTCTGGTGCCGTAATGTTGTTGTGAAAGCCTCCATGTTAAATCCAGGAATACGGTCCAGCAGCTGTTCCTCATTATACTTTTCTACCAAGGAAATAAATCACTTAAAAATGGGCGTGTACGTGAGTTTATTCTCTTCCGAAGCTTCAAACTCCTGGTAGCATTTGTCCATGAAATTTCTCTGTAATAAATGGAACTCATCATCCATGTCAATGTCCTCTAAATATTCAACCACAGCATCAGATTCTGCATCAGAGCTAGAAGAAATGGACAGCAGAAGCTCTCTTTATCTTAGGCGGCCATCGCCGCCGCCACGCGGATGACGGAGCCCGTCGGTCTCCGCTGAGCCGCAAAAGGCATGGAGCACAGGTAGCCAGGCCAGGAGGAGGCCTCACCTCCGCGGCCATGGCGGCCCACCGCCCAGCCGAGTGTGTGCCTGCGCGCAAGGCTGGGTGCAGGCTCTTGGCGCCCTGGCCACGAGTGGTCCAGGTCTCCACACCCAGGCGGTCTGCTCAGCACCCTCTGCCGCCACCTCTGCGGGTTCCGTATCTAGAAGAGAAGTCAAGCATCAAGGTAAGCTATGCTTTTTCCTACCTGGATGGCTGTAAGATTGTTTCTTTTATCAATTCATTTCAGAAATTTCTTTCAGGAATGCGTTAAGAAAGTTTTCCTTTTACTGATTGAGAGAAATAGAACAAAAAGTGGCCTCTTCTCAAACTGAATTCCCTGTTGCGGCTTATCTAACCCTCCCACATTCTGGGTGGCCTCTCCTCAGAACTTTTCCCTGTTCCGGCTTATCTAATCCTCCCACATTCTTATTCAAGTCACTTCCCCCAAAACCCACGTCAGTAAAATGGATGAACTCAGACACTGAGAACCTACCCTCACACTTTTCATTTTAGGATTGGGTTAGTTTTCGCGCCTAAGATTGTAAGCCCACAACTCACAGTCAATGACAGATAGGTAAGGTTGGAGAAGGAGGAAAATGGGACATTGCGTCAGGGGAACTATATAATCTTTGTTCTTACACTGATCACGTGCACTTGCCCGCTTCCACTAGCCTGGGCGTGTGCCCTTTCTCATGAGAAAGAAATAAATTACTGCTGCCTCTAGTCCAACTCTGTCTTCAGAAATTTTATTTTGAGTAAGTGATAGCTGTCCCATTCACTAATTTTACGGACAAAAGAGTAAGTCCTTTTAACGTTCTCTCTAAGAAATTTTCCTTTAGTATTTTCTGTTCTTATTTTTCCTATCAAATTCACTCTGGATCTTTCTTCCAAAGTAATTATTTTTGCATTGGCTTCGCTGTGGTTAAATATATATATACGGCTCTGGACATCAGTAACCTACACAGCAAACACTTATTTCTTCCTCATGTTATATGTCACCTATGTTGCCCTTTATGTAATTCCTAATTCTAGGATCCAGGCTGACAGAACAGTTCCTTTTTGGAATGTCATTCTTGTAGAAGAGGGAAAAAAGCAAGGGAGTTGGTGGAAACATGCTTCTTAGAAATTCTGCTTGAAAATGAAAAACTCACTTCTACCATGGTCCCTTAATTCAAGAAATTCACAGAACCAAACTTAATAATAGAGAAGTGCCCTCCACCTACGGGGAGGCCTTGCAAGTCAGATGGCAGCGGACAGAAATGTATGACCTTCTTACAGAGCAGGGAGCAAGTGATTGTAACCAATAATATACTACTACTACTACAATATATCTTCCTAATTCCAATCTTCCAGTTTTATCATCTTCTCTTATCACACTCATTACTTGGCCCCTTTCTTCTGCATACATGAAAAGCTGATCAACTGTATTCTTTACATTCTTGAAAAAGAGTTCAATGGCATTCATATTACTCTAAATCTTTTCTAACATGGATCTCGTGGTTTTAATTTCTTTATAAATTTTCTTCTCACCTATTTCTAGATTTATCTAATTTTCCTCTTCTTCATTCCGTTCTATTCCTTTCTTAGATACCATATATACTTATAATCTACTTAAGGCAAAATTTAAAACAAACAAACAAACTAAAAAACAGCCCTCTAAAAATTTTGAGTATCCATGCTTTTTTCTTTGTACTTACTCATTGTTAAACAGGATGAAATTTGCCATTGCACAGGGTAATACTCTCTTCTGCTTGTTTTATACTGTATGTTGGTAGTTCTACCCTCTTCATTAATCATTTGGAGAGGAGGTTGATGTGAACATTCTAATCCTAAATTTCTGTGATACATTCACCTCTTTTGTAATCACTTTTGCTTCCTATCCTTTCTTCCTGGTCCTCTGCTCTTCTGAATTCCTAAGATCCAGAGTTCCCATCATTTATCCTTTGCTCTTGGTGACTACAGCTGTCAGGTTGCACTGTGCTATTACAAGTTCTTATTACTTGTTGCTGATCCTTTCATCAGGGAATGTAAATTATCTCTTTGGTTTTAGAAAGGTAGTGTGGAGGAGTAGAAGAGAAAAAGAGAGATCAGTAAAGTTTGCAGGGCACAGTGTTCCTTCTCACAGAGTATTTTCTTCTGGGTAAACAGTTGGAGGAGGATGCAGAGTTTCCACATACATTTGTGCCCTGCATAGGGATAGCTGGTGGGGAATAGTGGCAGAAGCTGAAACAGCCCTATTCCACCAACCAAGCCATATACAGTGGCTCAAGGCTGCATTAGCCTGGGGAAGGTCCTTTTGTCCGTACAAAGTGCAGAGGTCCAGTTTTGTCTTCATATAAAGAGTCATTGTATATATTCTTTTGTGTCTAGCTTCCTACTCTTTTTTTTTTTTTTTTTTTTAACTGGGAGGTCCCAGGAATCGAACCCAGGTCCCTCCATATGGGAAACGGACACCCAACCGTTTGAGCCACATCTGTCCCACTTCCTACTCTTAACATTATTTTTGTGAGCTTCATCTGTATGATTTGTGTGAAGTCATAATTCATTCATTCTATGTGCTATATAGTGCTTATGAAATCTATTTCTAATGTTTATGTACATTTGAGTAGTTTTCAGTTTGGAGTATACAGATATTTCTGCTGTGAACATTAGTGTAAGTGTTTTTGGTGAACATATTTCATTATTTCTGTTGGATATTTTCCTAGAGTTGGAATTGCTAGATTATAACATATATATATTCAGCATTAGTAGATATGCCAAACAATTTTCCATAGTGTTTTACCAATTTATATTCCCATCATCTGTGTATGGGGATTCTGGTTACTCTATATTCTTGTCATTACTTAGTACTTTTAATTTTTTTCCTTTCGGCATTCTGAGGAATATGTAGTGTTATTCCATTGTGGTTTAATTACTGTTTCTGAAGTTGAGTACATTTTAACATATGTATTATGTTAACATTTGGATATTCTCTTTTGTGATGTGTCTGTTCATGTCTTTTGCCCATTTTTCTGTAAGATTGTCTGACTTGTTCTTATTGATTAGTAAGGGGATATTATGCAGACTTTTGATGAGTATGTGTTTTGTGACTCCACTCTGTGGATTACCAGACCCCTCTTTCAAAAGTGTTTTTTGACGAACAGAAATTCTTAATTTCAATCTACAACAATTTATCAAGTTTCTCTTCTATGGTTAATACCTTTGTGGTCCTGTTCAAGAAATTTTTGCATACCTCCACATCACAAAGTCATTCTCCTTTGTTTTCTCTAAATACTTTTTTCTTTCACCCATGATCTTTATACCTGCAATTAGTTTGAAACTGATTTTTTTTTTTTTTTGTATGGTGTGAGGTAAGAGTCCAGACACATTTAGAAGTGTGGACACATTTATTTTTCTAGTGGATAGCCAAATGACCCAGTTTCATTTAGTGAAATGCTCATTTTTTCCACACTGTACTGTAGTCACCTTTCTCATAAATGCTTGACAAATTTTAAAGTTGTAAAACAACATTAAAACATGATGTGATGTTTATTTTAGTTTCCTAGGCTGCACAAGCAAACGCCATGAAATGGGAAGGCTTAAACAATGATAATTTATTTACTCACAGTTTGATGTTGGGAAAAAGAAAATCCAAAATCAAAGCATCATCAAGGCGATGCTTTCCCCCCAAAGACTGGCATTCTAGGGCTGGCTGCCAGTCATCTTTGGTCCTTTGCTCCTCTGTTATATGGCAGTGCACATGGCAGCCTCCCCTGGCCTCTCCATTCTCTTTCAGTTTCCGTTGAATTTCAGCATCTTCCTTCCTGGCTTTCTCTCTCTGTCTGAGTTTCATTCTGCTTACAAGGACTCCAGTAATAGGATTAACACCCATCCTGATTGGGCTGGGCCACACCTTAACTGAAGTAATCTCAACAGAAGTTCCTACTTACAATGGGTTCACCCCAACAGGAATGAATTAAATTTAAGAACATGTTTTTCTGGGGTATATACAGCTTCACACCACCACAATGTATAATTAGGGCACACTAAGAACATTCATATTTTATGTGGCCATTCCTTTTTATTTTAATTGCTATCTTATACTGTCTGCCCTCCTTAATTTTCTTCCTCTAAAGTGATCTTAGGAGAATAAATTTATTCATGTCATCCCAAGCTTTTAAAAATAATTCCCCCAAGCCATTTGCAATATGTTCAAATCCCTAAGTGTAGTTTACAAGTCCCCTCAATAGCTGGTTTTGAGCCGACTTCTTCAATCCTGTCTTTTAGTTGCTCTTCCCTTCATTACTTAAACTCTTGCTTGTAAACTTGTCACCCCAAAGGTAATAAACTCGCTTGCTTTCTCTCCCCCCCCTGCTGTCCCATTTTTGAAAACTGCATAGCCTTCTGCCTCAGACCATTCTTTTTTGGAGTTGTTGAAACATTTAAAAAATATTTTACTAATATCTTATTTATTAATTTATTTAATCAACATAATAAGAAGAGATATAATAAAATGGCTTCTGTCCATTTCTGTCATTGTACTTTGTGAAGATATTTGCTTGGGTGATCTGCTGATTTTTATTGTTTTTTTTTCAGGTGCTAGTGCCAAACATGAAAAGAGATGTGAACTAACAGATGCACTTCTCTTCATAACAGTCTCCACCCACTACAATAGCCCTCATACATACGCAGAGAAATTTTAATCTCAAAGTAACCTAGGAAATATTTTTGTTTTACAGATAAGAAAAATTTAGTCTCAGAAAATTCAAGTGATCTGTTGCCATACTGATTAGAGTCAGAGCTGGGAACTTAAAGTCAGAAATCCTTCCTGAGTTTTATTATAGATTCTTATGTTTTGAAAAACTAAATAAAACAAAAAACCCAAAAGTTCAAGCAAGGTAATCATTTAAAATGTGGTGCCTCAACAAAACTATAAATTCTCTAGCCTTTCTCCTCTCTGTATGACTGAAAATCATGTGTCTCTGGATTTTGAGCTTGAGACAGTAGAAACCCTACTAGAAGTCCCCTGAAGTGCTTAACATCCTGATTTGTCACCAAGATCCCAGAGAAGTAATAGAAAATGATAGCAAGAGGCCCTGCCTTTGTGACTTCTTGCTAATACCTGAACTGTGATAACTCTAAACTACCATTCACAATTCAGATTTTGGAAAATTATAAAACAAGTTGTGAGGAAAGCAAATTTCTTTCTTCATGTGTCTGCATATTTAGATAAGTGATAGCATATTTCTAGTCTCTGGCCATTTAAATAGTCTGTCATGTATTTCTCTTATTCTTTTTCGTTGGACTTTATATTTATACAAATTAAAAATAAACATTTTGAAGTCTACTTAATATTCATTTCAGATTTTTTCCCAGAGATCAGTATCTAATATAGACACACATTTTCCCTTTGGGAAAATGGAGACATTTGTACCTTTCTGGTCATTCTGCAACTCTCCCTTACTGTATAATTTTAAAAAATAGTTCTGATAATAACCCTGAGGTCATATTTGTACAATTCTTTAGCTCCCTAGAATGTAAATCATCTATCTCTGGAATCTTGGATTCATTTAAAGTAACTAAAGACTGGCTCACAACACTATTTATAGGCTGTTTTAAGTGGCAATATCCTCTTTATATTGTTCTACCAGTTTTTCTTCTAAAATCATTTTCTTTGCTGGAAAAGATGAAATCCAGAGAATATTTGAGATATTCTTCCTTCTTTCATTTGTAAAAATAATGCCGCTTGCACCAGGCTATAGGTGTATCCTTTTCATCTTACCTCTTTACAAGTAACTTTACAAAGCTATGGATTATCTTACAAAGAAACAGGGCAATTTAGTAGAGTCAAGAAGACATGGGTGTGAATCATGAGCCCTGACTTTGTTGCATTCATTAGTTTGGGCAAATTTCTTAAAGTCTGGAAGCTGTCTTCACCTGTAAGTTTGAGAAAATAATAGGTCACATAAAATTTGTGATAAGGACTGAAGGAACATACAATGTAGATTTAAAGCACATATTTTTTGACACATACATAACAAATTGTTAATTTTAATTCCATTAATTCCATTCCAACTTCAGTTTATACTGTGCTTTCTAGGATCTTGATTGCAGAGTGGTTACAAGTGATTGTATGTAATTTGCGACTCTGGGAAGCAGATGATGAGATGAAGTAATGGGTGCAAGAGTTTTATAGGGAGGAAGAATTCATACTGCAATCTAGCCAAAGGGTAGTTTTAGAGAAAAAAACTGCCCATTAGGAGAAGACTCACATTGGGCAGAAATGGCCACGTCTTTACTGTCACACTCATCATTGGCTGTGAGAAGCCCAGGAAGAATATGGTATTGGTTCTAGAGTTTAGATGTTGCAGTTGGATGCTATCAGTCAACTGTATTCCTTGCAGCCAAACAGCAAGCTCTTTGTTGAAGGGCTATCCAAGTGGCACCCCTCATGGTTGGCACATAGGGTTGTGGAGCAAGTTTGGCTGCATTCATTCAAAGCCTGACTTACTAATTGGGTGGTTGTGAGAAAAGTACTTAACTTTTCTGTGCCATGGCTTCCTCATCTGTAAAATGAGAAAAAGGACAGTAATTAGCATAGGGTTATTCTGCCGGCTAAATTCAATAATGCATATAAAGTACTTAGAATAATATTTGGAACAGAGCAAAGACTCAATAAATATTTGCCATTGTTATTGGTATATTCTTTATATTTTTCCACTTCCTTGGATTTATTCTTGCCTGTGGATCCCTCCTTGCACCTTTTGCATATATTCTTTTTAACAAAAACATTTGAACTCATCAAAGATAATCCTAAGTAAAGGCATTCATTCCTTAGATGCTTTCCCTCCCCGTTTCTCATTGTTTGTCATTGTCAGTCCAGCAATTGCACTTATTAATATTTCATTCAATAATCCCACTTTGTATAGGTAAGAAGAGTGTCTACATGAGACTTTCATGCGGAGATGAGGTATTGGTTCCAGAGCATGAACAAAATAATCTTCTCTGAGGACAAATCATAAGCACTTTGTGCTATATCCTTTCCAGATAAAGGGGAGCTATTTTGTATCCCTTGAAGTTGAAATGAGGTTTAGTTTAGTGGATCATAAAAATATTACCTGTTTTGACATAAATTCAATGGAACAATTCCAAAGAAATCCAATTTTGAACAGCACTTTGGGCAGAGGTTAGAAAGTTTCAGAAGATTTAGGTGTTTTGAATGTGTTTTGTTGTTTGAGGAACTCTCCTAAGATTAGCAAAGCCTATTATGTGACAATGAACCAGACTTATCCTTGTACTCTTTCAATTTCTTGCAAAATGAAAATTTAATAATGATCTGCCATATTCACTGAGTCTCATCAATTCCAGGTATCTCAAGTTCTTTTCATGTATCATTCACTTAAAAAAATTATCCTTTAGATTAATCTCAGGACCACTACTGATATTCTTACATAAAAATAGACATCATAAACTATAAATTATGTTTGTAGAAAAGGCATTAAAATATTTTGATGAACTTGACTGATCAGGAATTTTTCTTTTCTTTCTTTTCTTTTTTTTTTTTTTACCATGTAGTGACAGCATGATATATAGAGAATATTAGTAATGAATCTGAGTATACCTTCCACTACACTTCAGTCATAACTTTTCAAAACACTGCCATAACAATCATTTTTCACACAGTAAATATGTGTTGAGCTCCTCCTTTATGACTGCCCTAGTTCTAGATAAAATGGTATAGAAGTGAAGAATTCAGTTAAGATTTATATTCTTATGGAGCTGACCTTCTGGTGGCAGTACAGAGTTTTAGCAATAAAAAAATTAAAAAGTTAATTTCCGATTGTGATAATTGCCTTGAAAGAATAATTGGGAGAATAGAGATTAAGTAAGGTGGTCAAAAAAGGTCACTCTGAAGATATAATATTTAAGCTGAAAACGGATGAAAGAATCTAGCTTTTCCAAGAGCTACAGAGTGGGCCTTGTAGGCAAAGAGAATTACCATCCTGTGGTCCTGAAGGAGGAAAGATTTGTCATATTCCAGGAATAGGGAGTAGGCCAGTGGACTAGACTTCTGTGAGCAAAGGACAGAATGATATGGAATAAGATTGAAGCAGTGGGCAGGAACCATAGCATCCACAACCTAGAAAACTATGTGTTTTCAGTTAGCCAAAACTTTGGGATACATCCCGTCTCTGTGCCAGGCTCTATTTAGATTCTTTGAATAGCAATGAGAAGGAAATATTGGGATACTAAAAGATAGAGACCATTTATTCCCTTTTCATTGATTCAACAAATTGTATTGAACATCTGTAGCAGCCAAATTCTTTTACAGACACTAAGATACAGCAATGATTAAAATAGGTGATGTTTATGGTCTCACAGAGTTAACATTCTAGTTCTAGTGGATGGAGATGAATGATAAACAGGTAAATGAAAGAAATTATTACGTGCATGATGGTAATAAGATCAAGAGTGCCTATAGGGGGTTAGAGTGCTCATTTATATGGAGAGTGGTGGCATCTTTGATAATGGGATATTTAAGCAGGGACATGAAGACTTAAAGATAGTCTGTGTTAAATACAGCAACTCCCAAATATTTAGGTGTTCTCCAAATTGCTCTAGACCTGAGATGGGTTGAATAGTGCCCTCCCCCCAATTAATGTCCACCTGGAACTTCAGAATGTGACCTTATTTGGAAATAGGGTCTTGCCAGACATAATTAGTTAAGATGGTGTCATACTGGATTAGGGTAGGCTCTAAATCCAATGACTCATGTCCTTACAAGAGGAGAGGACACACAGAGGGAAGAAGGCCGTGTGAAGAAAGAGCAGACTCTGGAGTGATGCAACGACAAGCCAAGGAACGCCGAGGAGTACCTGCAACTACCAGAACTTAGGATGAGTCAAGGAAGGATTCTTCCTAGAACCTTCAGAGGGAGCATAGCTCTGCCAATACCTTAATTTTGGACTCTGGCTGCCAGAACTGTGAAAGAATAGATTTCTGTTATCTTAAGCCACCAAGTTTGTAGTACTTTATTATGGCAGCTCTGAGAAACTAACACAGACCTCAACCTGAAGGCGAAAATCTTCAATTTCCAAAAGAAGCCAGGCCTTTGGAGCTAATGTAATTTGCTTATTTGCTAATGTTTGGGACAACAGAAACAGGATTGCCCATGGCCTAACCTCTTCCCAGAATTGTCACCTTTCCATTCCAGCAAATAGTGGGGCTACTCTGATACTTGATGTTAACTTTCCTGAGGGAGAGATTGCAGGTCCTGACACTGACTCACCGCTCCCCAGGGTAACATCCCCTTAGACCTCAGGTCTTGACAAATTTTGACTAGACTTTTTGCCAGTATATCTTTATGTCTTTTTTCTTTATTTATTTACTTAGAAAACAAAGGTAAATTCTCTTTCTGCAAATCAGTAGTACAAGTAGTGTGATGAATATTTTGGAGAGCCAAACTGGAACACAGCCATACAAGACAAAAATTTAAAAAGATAGATAGATAGGTATGTATGTATAATACACTAAATATTAAATATACTAGATAATTATACACATCTATACTATTAATTTAACATAAAATACATAAACTATAGATATGTGTTTGAAATTCTGTATTATTCTGAATTATTTACTTTTCTGTCACATAAATACTATTATTTAAACATATAAGCATTAGGCATCATTGAAATTGCCAACTTTTAGTAATTGTTAGTAGTGCTAATTAAATTAGTGTGAGAAAAATATTTTTTGTTATGTTTCTTCTGTCTTATGATTCTTCAGTTTTTAAACTATTTTTTACTTTTATTCCGTATTTAACTTTTGTAGGCTGTATCATTGGGCATTATTCAAATACATAAATGCAAGTCTTGTTAAAGGAGAACTTAATTTCCAGCATGATTAATTGTTGTGAACCACAAATCTTAGTTGCCAATACCAGTGTTCAGAGTAGGAAACAGCAAGAGCTACTAAGAAGGGCGGATAATCCAGGTTCTATTCATATGATATTCAAAACAGTGATGCTTGAGAATCTTATTTTTTGGACTGCTGCATAGATTTTGTATTTTTCCCAAAGCTTCTGCATTCATCACTGGAAATTGGGATTCTTTATGCCTCAGGGAGTGTTTTCCCAGGACGAGGAGCTTTCAGTGCTCTTTTCTTCTCCTCACAATACAGTCAGCAGTCTTTCTGAGAGGGCCACTTCTCTTAAGGATGATAGCCAAAATTTATTAATCTGTTCCCATAAGAAGGAAATGTTATTACCAAAAAAATGTGAGGGTGGTAGGGTACTATGTGGGGATTTCCAAGGATCCTCTATGACATTGTGTGTTATCAGTGAGAGTTCTGCCATAGAAACAAAACCAAAACCAAAAACCAAAAATAAAGATTTATTTATTTGTGCATAAATCTAGGTGCTGGCTAGACAAGTCCAATATCCCTTCTTCCTCCCTCCCTCCTTCCCTCTTTTCTTTTTTGCCTTTTTGCCTTTTTCCTTTTTTTCCAGAGAAACCTCAATTCTGCTCTTAAGGCTTTTCAACTGATTGAACCAGGCACCCAGGTCATCTAGTATAATCTCCTTTACTTATAGTCAATTGACTATAGTCACTGATTACATTTAAAAATGCCTTCAAAGCAACACCTAGATTAGTGTTTAAATAACTGGGGACAACAGCCCAGCCAAGTTGCCACATAAAACTGACCATCACATCATCCTTAGGAATTTGGACTATAACCTAAGTAGCCAAGGCAGTGTTTTAAGCAAGAAGGGTAATTGATCTGATCTCTTAATTTGAAATAACTCTGCTGTATTTTTAATTGTCTGCATGTTTGTCTTCCCACTAGTCTGTAAACTACTTGAGGCCAGGAATCCTAACTTTTCTTATTTTCATTCTAACATTTGATTGGCTAGTACTAGATTGAATTAAGACATTTTTTAATAATTATTTTTTGACAGTATCAATCTAGCCAATCACCTAGAGTTTCAAAGCAATAGCAATTTTCACCCAAGAGGGTGTAATTAAATAAAGCTTCCTACCTTCTTAGACGTTCACCCCAACTTGCCAAGGATCTTCCTGTACTTTCAAACATTTAGTGATACACCTTAGTATAAAAAAATCTAAAGAGACCCCTCTGTGTACGCTTATCCTTTATAATCCATTCATTTCACTCTTAAAATATTTAATTACATTTATTAAGTAACTATTAGGGCCCAACTTGTGTTGTTCTATGTACTAGATGCTGACAGAAAGATTGATACCCCTTTCCTTCTCTCAAGAAATTCAGCAGTCATTAGCAATGAAACACACTCTGCTTATAGGTGAGATACTTATAATGTAACTCACAGCATCTCTTAGAAAAGAGTTTCTCAACTGGACATTGGAAATATCTGTATGGGGACTACTCACATCTAATGGGCAGAGGCCAAAGATGCTGTTAAATATCCTACAACCACAGGACAGGCCACCACAGCAAAGAATTATCTGGTCCCAAATGTCAATGGTGTTAACGTTGAAAAATCCTGTCTCACGATACCTGGCACCTAAGCTTTTCAGCATTTACCACAATAAAGAAGTGATCTTAAAACAGGGCTTAACTGTTTTCACCTAATCTGAGACCCTGAATCTTGATTGCTGTGTTTAGGTAGTCTCTTCTTTCCAGGTTATCTATCCATAACATTTCTTTGGAGGTTGAATAGAG
Source organism: Cabassous unicinctus (assembly GCA_029593785.1). NCBI lineage: Eukaryota > Metazoa > Chordata > Mammalia > Cingulata > Chlamyphoridae > Cabassous > Cabassous unicinctus. The sequence continues at coordinate 59,989 of JAQZBX010001303.1, forward strand.
CACAGGCTTGAAATCAGACCAACCGGGATATCATTTCCACTTTTCCACTTACAAACTATATGATCATGATCAAGTTTCCTCACCTGAAAATGGGAATACTAATCTCAGTCTTACTGTGTTATGGTGAAGATGAAATTGAATACTGTAAAAGTCATTGCCAGCACATAGAGAGGACTTGATGATTAGCCATATTGTTTATAATCACTATTTCAACTTTTTAATTTGGGATCTTATAAGACAACAAAATAATGTGGTAAGCATTATAACTTATTCAATAGAATGAGAACTTTGTATAATTAATATGTGAATTTGTAAAAATGTATGTAACCTCTTATATCTCAAATCATTGTTCTGAATTTTCAAAGTTATGCAGATATATTTTTATTTATTTTATTTTATTTATTTATTTATTTATTTATTTTTATTTTACTGGGAGGTCCCGGGAATCAAACCCAGGTCCCTCCATATGGGAGACGGATGCCCAACCATTTGAGCCACAGCCACCCAGATATATTTTTAAATGTTCCATAATTCTCATGCCACAGTTGCCTGGGATGAAATGTCACATTCTCATATCCAGTATCTTATTAATTTCTCTATAGTTTTTACACTATTGCTTCAGATACTTTCTCTCCCAAATGTTCTGCCCAGTGCTGTCTGTTTTTTGTATGGCAGGAATCCTTCTGCAACCACTGGAAGTGAATTCCCAAAACTCCCATTATATGGGAATTAATTAAAGATCTTATAAGAAAATAAGGCTTGGCTTGGAAGCAAGGTAGGGAATAAATCCAAGAAAGCCTTTAATAGCGTTAAGATTGGTAAAACAAAACAATAAAGACAAGACAATGAAAATAAGTAAATTTTTTAAGGTTCACTACAAAACCTTTTTCTCTTACCTTGCCAATTTCAGTAAAAGGTACTACCTAGTTATTTGGTCTAAATACTTCATAAATCTAGAGTTCCTCTTTAATTTTTCTTTTTTTCATTTCTACTCTCATCCATAGTGAGAAATATTGGTTCTGTCTCCAAAATATATCTCAACTTTAGTTCTACTGCTACTCCCTAAATCTAAACAATTATCTTAAAGGATCTTTATGCTTATAGTATTACCCCTCTTCTATTATTTCTTTATACAGCATTCAGGGTGATGGTTTTTAAAGTAGAATAAAGTATGTCATTCTACAACTTAAAATCTTCCATTATAATTAGAATAAGATTCTTACATTGCCTACAAAGCCCCATTCAATCTGAAGCCTCTGCTTATTCCTATTAGTTTAAGTCACACAAGATTCCCCAAGTTTACTGTGCTCCAGCCACACTGTTATTCTGACCTTCTCTTTGTTTATTGAATAACACCTTAATCTCTTTCTAGCCTCAGGCCATTGGCACTAGCTGTTACCTTTTCCTTGAATGCTCTTCCTACAGATCTTATGGTTTCTTCTCATACTACAGATCTCAGATCAAAGGATAGACCCACAGAGAGGTCTCTGGCCTAAAATAACTCCCAGTCCCACTATCTTTCCCTTAATACTGTTTTATTTCCTCTCCAAAATTACCAGTATAGGAAGCTATCTTTTTTGGTTTTTATATATTTATTGTTTATTTCTAAATCGTTACAGCCTTTCTGAAGTTATAACTCCATCAGATAGCCACGTCCCACTTTTCATGGCCTGCCTCCAGGACCTTGTCATGTGTTCCTGGATCACTTTGTTTTTTAGCATTATCATAGCAGTGAGTACTGTCTGTATTGTATGATCTTCATATCTGGCTGTTGCTTAGCACTAATATGTAGGCTGTTTGAAGGCAGGGATGATATTTTCAGATTCACAGTTGTAGCTCTTGGAAAACTGCACAGCACACTTTAGTTTCTCAAAAAAAGTTATTGAGCAAATTAATGAATCAATTAATTAGAAAATATTTTTTATATTGACCATTTAATTAATTATTACATGTTGTCCTGTTTCCCATAAGGGGAAAAGAAGTAAACTTAATCTCCCTTCTCCTATTTTAAAAACCTCTTGCCCTAAATAAGCCATATATTTCTACATGCCAGTTTTGAGTTTCCAGGTTATCAATGATTTCTGTAATTAAATGTCTGTAGATAGAAAGCAAGTAGGAAGCACTAAAACATTTGGGTTACCTCATTTGAAATATCTATTCTAAATCACATCATTCCTGTAAAATTATTATGGAGAAAACCTTTGATATTTCATAGGAAGGAATTTTCTTACCTATATGGATGAGAGGATGAAAGATAGCTTATGTAACTTATTTTTTAAATTATTATTTGGACACATGGCTTATGTATATACTCATTTTAATATATATTCCTTCTGTTAGCAAAGAACAAATTGAATTTCTTCAAAAAGAGACGTAGAATTACCTCCAATATTGATTACAGCACTTCAATCTCAAGGAACTCAATTATTCTTTAATTTCTCAAGGAGAATATGTATGATTGTTATTTATTAAACCATATTAGATAATTCCTCTGAATCAGAAAGACTTATGGGGAAGATACTGGATAAAAAACACAGAATACTTGAGCACATAATTATATACAGAAAACAAAACATAAATCTTTCATTCAATTAGGGTTGTCTTCTTCAGAATTCTTATTCCAAAGAGAACACAAATCCTTATAAGAAAAACAGTAAAAGGGTGGTCACTAATTAATGTAGCTACAACATGTGCAATTGGAATAACATCCTCATATATCACAGTTAACCGGAATAAAGACACCATTGCTGGTTACTTATCTTAACATTGTACAAACAACAATACTCAGCCTTTGTATTCAAATATCATTCTTTTATGTATGTGTTAAAATATATGAGTGACATCATCAACATTGCAACATAAGACATCCCATGCAAAAATCTCCCCAGTGATTAGCTAATAAAAGGAAAAATGTCACTTGCTTAGAAGTCTGGAGCATGGTAGAGACTGAAGAAGGACTCCACAAATACTGAATCAAAGAAAAAGAATAATTTCAGGTAGAAAATTTCTGTCCTAGATCTATTGGTCCACTTCACTCCTCCTCACTCAGTTCTGAACAGCTTGGGAATTACTCAGAGGCAATGATCCTGGTGTCTCCCACCAGGGACATAGACTCTAGAGCCACTCATAGCAGCAAAGTAGAACCCCATGCATATCCAGGCACAGGGGCCCAAATCTGCAGAGACCCACCAGAGTGGAACACACTATACTGAGAAGTGCTGAATAAAAATGGGCCCCAGGGGGAATGAAAAACAGAGACAACCATAAAAATGGTGGCTGACAAATGGTGCACTTACTGAATCCAGTTTCTGTTGGTTAGACAGCCTAAACACAAAACAGACTTTTCTGCATGACCAGTCTTTCTGGATTGAACCCACATGACTTCCCAGGGCAGGATACCCTAACAGGGAAGTAACCAGAGGCAGAAAAGCCTCACAGAGAGAAATAAAAAGGGGGAGTTTAAACTGAAATGCTGTAAGACTGGTGGATCACAGAAATGAAAAGTGTAAGGAAAATGGGGCACTGAGTGAAGGAGAGAATTTAAACAAGTCATTGGAGTTGGAGAGAAAATTCAGCAACAAAACAAAACAAAACAAAACAAAAAAACACACAAAAAACAAGTAAACAAAATACAAGAGCAGATCAAGATTCCCAGAGAAGTAACAGAGGAAAGGAAGATTTCTCCTACAGGTGAAACAGTTGCCCAAAATGTACAATCTTAAAAATTGTACTGCATATCCGGGGCAAGAATCAGAGGAAGAATAGCCGAAAAAGTCTGATCAGTTACACAGGGACTATTCTAAAGGTCTAGAAGAAATAGGAACAAGCATCATAGAAGAGCCCTAATAAAAAGCCAATCAAGGGAAAAAAAAACCTGGACAAGAGGGAGAAACTGACCTTCAGGGTTAACTCATCAAGATAATCAGAAGCCTAGATATCAGAAAAGAAACAGGAAGATATGACTCATTTAGGGGAACAAGTTAAACTTCAGAGGAGACACAGAACTTGGAATGATTAATTAAAGAAATTCAAACCATTCTTCTGCATTAATTCAAGAAGATGAAGGAAAATATGGCCAAAGAGATAAAGGATATTAAGAAGACAATGTGTGAGCATGAAGAAGAATTAAAAAGTATAAAAAGAAACATAACAAAAATTATGGGGATGAAATGCACAATTGTAGAGATTTAAAAGACACTAGAGGCATACAACAGCAGATTTGAAGAGGCAGAAAAAAGAATCAGTATTCTAGAAGACAAGACAATCACATTCATCCAGTCAGAAGAAGAGATAGATAAAATAATAGACAAAATTGAGCAGGGTATCAGAGTGTTGAATGACAGCAAGAAGCATGCATCATCAGTGCCCCAAAATGAGAAGAGAAAAGAAAATGGGCAGCAAGAATATTGAGAAAATAATGGCCAAAATTTTCCCAACTCTTAAGAAAGACATAAATATACATTTCCAAGAAGCACAAAGTACTCAAAACAGAATAAATCCTAATAGACCTACTCCAAGACACATACAGATCAGCTAGAGAAAACAATTTATCATATACAAGGGATCCTCAATAATACTAAAACCTGATTTCTTATCAGAAACCATAGAAGGGAGAAGGCATTGATATGATATATTTAAGGTACTGAAAGAGAAAAACTGCCAGGCAAAAATTCTTTATTTGGCAAAACTGTCCTTCAAAAATGAGGGAGAGTTTAAAATATTCACAGATGAACAGAAACTGAGAGAGTTTGTCAACAGGAGACCTGCCCTATAAGAAATACCAAAAGTAATTCTGCAGATTGAAAGGAAAAGACAAGGGAGAGTAGGTTGGAGTACTATGAAGAAATGAATATTATCATTAAGGGTAACTAAAAGGGTAAATGCAAAACCCAATAATATTATATCATTAATATACAACTTTATAATTCCTATAACAGTCAGAATACAATTGAACAGGAACATATTTCCTGATAATAGGCACACAACATATAAAGTGGTAAAGTAGAAAAATAAACAACATATAAGTGTAAACAGAGGGATATGGGAGCAAAGAGCATGCACACTACCGAAGCTAAGTTGGTACCTTTTCAAGTCAGAAGGTTATAGAAGTAGGTTGTGGAAAATAAACCTCAGGGTAACCACAAAGAAAGTATTTTAAAATATAAAGAAACAGAAACAAGAAAGGCATGAGTCAGTTATATCACAAAAGATAAGCTATACAGAAAAACAGGTTGCAATAAAGGAAATGAGAGACAAAAAAAGATAGGACATATAAAACCTAAAGGACAAAATGGATGAAGTAAGTACTGCCTTTTCAGTAATAACTCTGAATGTTAATGGATTCAACTCCCCAATCAAAAGACAAAGAGTTGAAGAATGGGGGAAAAAAAAAAAGATCCAACTATATGTCATTTACAAGAGACTCACCTTAGGCCCAAAGATACAACTAGGTTGAAAGCAAAAGGTTGGAAGAAGATATTCCATGCAAATAGTAACCAAAAATGATGTAGGGTAGCTATACTAATATTGGACAAAATAGATGTTAAGACAAAAGGCAATTTAAGAAACAAAGAAGGACACTATACATTATTAAAAAGGGCAATCCACCAAGAAGAAATAACAATTATATATATATATATTCTTTTTTTTTTTTCTTCTTCTTCTTCTTCTTCTTCTTTTTCCTTTTTTTCTTTTTTGAGGTTCCAGAGCTGGGGATTGAATCTGGGACCTTGTATGTGGGAAGCAGGTGCTTAACCACTGAGCCACATTGCTTCCCCTAAGTTGGTTTTTTCATTTGTTTGCTTGTTGTTTGTTTTTAGGAAGCACCAGGAACTGAAACCAGGATCTTCCATGTTGGAAGCAAGCACTTAACTGCTTGAGCCACATCTGCTCCCCAATAATAATAAATATTTACACACCTAACCAGGGTGACCCAAAATACATGAGGAAAACAGTGGAAAAACCAAAGGGAGAAATAAGCAGCTCTACAATAACAGTTTGAGGTTTCAATACACCACTCTCATCAATAAATAGAACATCTGAACAGGAGATAAATAAGAAAACAGAAAACTTGAATAATATGATAAATGAACTAGACCTACCAGACATATATAGAACATTTCACCCCAAAACAGCAGGATAGACATTCTTCTCAAATGCACATGGATCATTCCCCAGGATAGAGCACATGTTAGGTAATAAAACAAGTCTCAATAAAATTAAAACACTTGAAATTATACAAAGCCTTTTCTCTGACCATAATTGAATGAAGCTGGAAAACAGTAACAGGTGGAGTACTGTAAAATTCCCAAATATATGGAAGTTAAATGACTCACTCATAAGCTATCAGTGGGTTAAAGGTGAAATTTCAAGGTAACTCAGTAAATATCTTGAGACATATGAAAACGAGAACAAAACATATCAAAACTTATGGAATTCAGTGAAGTCAGTGCTTAAAGGGAAATTTATATCCCTAAACACCTACATTAAAAAAGAAGGAAGAGAGGAGTGGATGTGGCTCAAGCAGTTGAGTGCCTGCTTCCCACATGTGAGGTCCCAGGTTCGGTCCCTGGTGCCTCCTAAAAACAAAAACAAACAACAAGCAAACAAATGAAAAAACCAACTCGGGGGAGCCAATGTGGCTCAACAGTACCAGCTTCCCACATACAAAGTCCCAGGTTCAATCCCCCCACCCCGGTACCTGAAAAAAAAAAAAAAGTAAGAGCTAAAATCAAAGACCTACCTGACTGTACACCTAGATGAACTAGAAAAAGAACAGCAAACTAATCCCAAAGGAAGCAGAAGGAAAGAAAGAATAAAGATTAGAACAGAAAAATGAAATTGAGAATTAAAAAAAAAGCAAAACCTGAAAGTTGGATCATGCAAAAGATCAATAAAATTGACAAACCCTTAGCTAGACTGACAATGAAAAAAGAGAGAAGATGCAAATAACTAAAAACAGAAACAAGAAAGGGGAAATCACTACTGACTCCACAGAAATAAAAAGGATCATAAGAGGATATTATGAAAAATGTTATGCCAATAAATTCGGCAATCTAGATTAAATGGACAAATTCCTAGAAACAAATGAACAACCTGCACTGACTCTAGAAGAAATAGAAGAGCTCAACTGACCAATTACAAGTAAAAAGATTGAATCAGTCATCAAAAGTCTCCCAACAAAGAAATGCCCAGGATCAGATGGCTTCACAGATGAATTATACCAATTATTCCAAGAAGAATTAATTTCAATCCTGCTTAAACTCTTCCAAAAAATTAAAAATGAGGGAATACTACCTAACTCATTCTATGAGGCTTTGGTGGTTTGATGGTGTATGCACCCCAGAAAAGTATGCTCTTAAAGTTAATCCATTTCTGTGGTTGTGGGTTCATTGTAAGTAGGATATTTTGGTGAGTAGGATCTTAACATAAGATGTGGCCCACCTCATTCAGGGTGGGTCTTAATCCTCTTACTGGAGTCCTGTATAAGTGAATGAAATTCAGACAAAGGGAGAAAGACATGGAAGCAAGAAGCTGAAAGCAACAAAACCCAGAAGAGAAAGGAGAGACAATCAGATGTTGCCATGTGCCTTGCCATGTGGCAGAGGACCCAAGCATCACTGGCAGCCGGTCTTCAGGAAGAAAGCATCACCATGATAATGCCTTGATTTAGACATTTTCCCTCACCCTCAAATGGTGCTGGAAGTTCTAGCTAGAGCAGAGTATTAGTCAGGGTTCTCTAGGGAAACAGAATCAACAGGAGTTATCCATAAATAGTATGAGATTTTGTAAGTCTCTCATGTGACCGTGGGGGTACACAAGTCGGGGTTCCACAGGCAGGCTGCAAACCAGAGGCTCTGATAAAAGTCCAATGAAGGTCCTTGATGAGTCTCTGGGAGACATTGGCTGTCCAAAGATGAGGTGGGAAATTCTCTCTGAATATGAAATCACTTCCCCTTTTAAGGCATTCAACTGATTGGATAAAGCACTCATTGCTGATGGCAGTCTCCCTGGTTGATGCAAATATAATCAATAAGCTATACAGAAAAAGCCCATAAATGTCTAAATGACTAAAGCCCATAAATGTCCTTGTATTACAATTTAGCCCAGTGCTTGCTTGACCAAACAACTGGGCACAATTACCTGGCGAGTTGACATATTAGCACAAGCTGTTAAGCAAGAAAAAGAAATAAAAGGCATCCAAATTGGAAAGAAAAAAGTTATTCTTTCCTTATTTGCAGATGACATGATCCTATATATAGACAGTACCTAAAAATCTACAACAAAGCTACTAGAGCTAATAAACAAGTTCAGCAAAGTGGCAGGGAACAAGATCCATATGCTAAAGTCAGTAGTGTTTTGATATGCTAGTATTGAGCAATCTGAGGAGGAAATGAAGGAAAAAAAATTGTTTACAACAGCAACTAAAAGAATCTAATACCTAGGAATAAATTAAACCATAAATGTAAAGGACTTGTAGACGGAAAATTAAAACATTGCTAAAAGAAATCAAAGAAGACCTAAATAAAAGGAAAGACATTCCAAACCCTTGGGAGACTAAATATTGTTAAGATGTCAATTCTACACAAAATGATTTACAGATACAACACAATCCAAATCAAAATTCCAACATCCTACTTTACAGAAATGGAAAAGCCAGTTATCAAATTGATTTGGATGGGTAAGGGACCCTGACTAGCCAAATCCATTAGGTGGTATATGTGAAAAATACACCTAATGTAAACTATGGACAGTAGTAAATAGCAATATTTTAATACTCTTTCATCAGTTGTCACAAAAGTAACTACTGTTAAAAAATAGTACAATTGTAAAAAAGTGCTATCATCAATTGTAACAAATGTTCCATACTACTACAAGTTGTTAGTGGTGGGATGGTGTATGGGAATTCTGCATTTTATTCATGATTGTCCTGTAAGCATACAACTTCTCTAATAAAAAATTAAATATATATATATCAATAATATGGGCATCAGAAATTTTATTAAATAAGCCATTAAACTGGACCAAATTTTAAGCCAAGACATTATATTCTCCAATTACATTAGATTTAGGGTTATGTTTTTATAAAAATATTAAACCAGTTCATCATAAAGGGACAAGTTTCTTTAATTTTTCTCAGAATCATTTTTACAACATATTCTTTACTTTAGAATTACAAGCTCAAGAACACAATCATTTCTGTGCTCCATAAAAACTTTAAGTTGACATTGCCTTTGCTTTGTATTACTTTTTAACAAAAGTGGCCCAGGCAAGTCAAATTGAAATTAGTGCATGAGAGAAAACTCAGTATCATTCAATGGAAATTTCCAAGCACCTTGGTCAATGGTGTTCTTTGTAGCATTTTCAGGTGAAATGAGCTGTTCTTTCCACTTTAAAATGTTCCTTCAATATTGGCCTTTGATAATGCATGAAAAGGCATACTCCAGTGACTGGCAGCCAGAGTTGTTCAAATATTCACAGTGGTAGTTCTTTGCATATATTTACATAGAAAATTTTTATGTATTAAGGCAGCCAGAGATTTATGTCCACATTCCTCCAGTGCAGAAAATGATGAGCAAACTACATGCCAATTGGCTATGTACCATCACTCAACTTACAGAGTACTTAAAAGGATGGAAGGACTTGAACCATACAGGGAAGAGAAAGCAATGTGACCTAGAAGCAGAAAAGGACAGGATAATGGAAAGAGTAGATGGATATGGCTGTAGAATGCTGAAATGGACAGAAGAATAAAAATTGGTGGATGGACTAGAGTATATCTAATCCAGAGTTCTTCAATAAAATTTAGGCTCATTTTCTTATTCTTCTTCATTTTCTCACACATTTATTTGTCACAACAAACCATATTGTTTCCCAGATGATTTTCTTTTCTTATTATTTTATAAATTGGTATAGTATTAGGGAAAATAATTACTTCTAACATGTCATGTATTAGCAATTTTAATTTGAAATTAGTTACTATTTGGCAGAAATATTAATTTAGGGGAAATTGAAAGCATATAATAAGTAAGATGGCAACTCCATTCTACCCCTACAGGAACAAAACAGATTGCCATGAGAGTAGATCAGATATAGTCAGGCTCCCTACCCTGATGAGGGAATTTCCCTCCCACAATTCACCACAGGAGATTCACTCCAAAATTTATGATCATGAGGAGAGCCATGGTAGAAGGAAAAAAAATAAACTGGCCACCTGTAACCATGATGCTTTTCCTTATCCTAAGTTTATACTGAAGATGGTCCCTCCCTCCATGTCCCCTGCATTTGCCCTTTTATTAGCTCAGTTCAGCTTCTTTGTTGAATTAAGGCCTAAAAGAGTGTATCTGATGGGTGAAGTATCAGAGAAGTGTGAGGGATGAAAATTGACATTTACTAAATAGTTGTTATTTTTATCCTTTTACAACTCTATGTTTTAGGTTTTAATGTAATTCTTTTCTCATATAAATAGGATTCTAGGGTCTACTCATGAGACTAGCAAGGGATAAAGCCAGAATTTAGATCCAGAACTGTGACTCCCAAACTTATGTGCCTTTTGTTCATGAAAATATGACATACAATGTAGAGGGTTCATGGTCCCCTGTACTCTAATACTTGCTTTAAGGGAGACTCTCTCATGAGCATACAAAACGGAAGCTTTGTTTCTCTTTCTAGAGGTCACAAAGCAAAAAACCTGATGTTGCATTTGAAAAGGAAGATGAATAAAGTTGATTTTAACAAAAATGACACTATTAACTCAAGATCAGCAAAAACAGAACAAGAGCAATCATTGTGCTCTTTTGTGATTAGAAGAGAAATTAAATTTAATATACCTCCTTCCTTCAAAGACCTGCAATTTAAAATAATCATCTTCTGTTTAGCTACCATGGTAATATTTTGCTTTTCTACTTCAGTTACTGACATTTTAATATTCATTTTTCTAGTTCTCCTTTAGGAGTACTAACCTCAAAAGATGGTTTAAACATTGATGTTGTTAGATGACATAATGTATGTGATTGAGAAAATTTAAAATACCATAATTAAAGACACAATATAATGGTAATTTTCATATTAGGTCCCCCTTCACATTAGTACAATTCTAATTTAGATTTCTGGTCTAGGAAGCTCAACATGTTTGATTCTGTGAGCACAGTCTCAAAAAGAACAAAGCCTGGCCACTCTCCAATTTTATTTGACTTTTAGCTTTTGATTAGATTCAATAATGTGATTATTGGAACAACTAGGAGAAAAGCACATTTGAACATTTCAAAACATAAAATTCTATAATAAGTGTACCATCCACCATGCCATTGACCAACGTTCAGAAGCTATCAGGTGAACTAAGATCAGATTCTTTTGATCTAGTCTACTAATTTATGTCCTCAGGGAAATACTGCAGACCTCTTTCTTGCCAATGAAGTGGTTTAAAAATATATGTGTGAAAAATCCCTTTTCATGGCTTAATAATCTTCCTCCTCTCTCATCTAACAATCATTGAACCAAATTTCACATTTTGGGAATATTTGCCTTCTCTTAGAAATACAGCAAAACCTATAGCTTTTTCTTGCAGCACAGATGGGACAGTGGAGGTGATAAGAGAGGTGAGGAAATTTGGGAGCCTTATGAGGATCAATACAAAATACATGAAATTATCTTGTAAATTATAAATTATTATTTATATAAAAATATTGACAATTTTGTCATTATTATTACTATTGATATTGCTAATCCTACCACAGATTATATTGGAGTTCAGTAGAACTGAGGAAATCTAAAAGAAGCCATTTGTCCATAACAGGAGGTGCAGTAGCATGGATTGATAGCAGGCCTTGAATCACAGGGATTACTGTTTTAATTCTCTCTACATTCACTACCTATGTGATTTGGTGAAAATTATTTTAATTTTCTGTGTCTCTGGTTCCACATCAGTAAAGTGGGAATAAAATTTGTATCTGTATAATTTCACTTCTGCTCATGATGCCATACATAGAGAACTAGAAAAATGGACCATATATGTGAAAAAACTGTTTTCAAATATTAGACAATAGGCAGAGCAGGGCTGTCTGCCCTTAAAGAAGGGAATAGATGTGCTGTTTGGTTCATATTTCCTCGTAGGGTCAGATGCAGATCAAGAGAGAGAGACCAAAAGAGTCTAAAAGATTTATTATACTCACAATTCCTGGGGTTGTGACCATGCCACGCAGGGTCAAATGGGGAAAACATCAGGGTAGGTCACAAGGCAGAGAGAACAAGTGGGACTGAGAAAGTGTCTTTATTGTGGCTTTTATTCAAAGTAGATTTCAAGGTGAAGACTATTTTTTTAATCTCTTATCAGCAGAAAAGTTGTATTCTTTTTAATGAGAAACAATTAAATCACATTAAAGGCCTTAACTTACAGGCACAAACCGAAGTAGCCATTTAAAGCATTACATATTAAGGTATGAGACATGCAATAGGGAATCTTGAGGGAAATGCTTTACCAACTGAAGCTTACACCAAACTTTGCTCAATCAACCATTGAGCTCTGCTAATCTTGGGTGTGTTTCTGGGTAAGAGAAACTCTGCAAGACCAAAGGAGAACAGCTGTGTTTTACAAGTACTGAAGCTTTTTAGACTGCATTGACCATGCCTTGCCTTCACAAATCCTACAATCTGGGATGACATAAAGTAAGAAATACCTCTTCTGTTGAATGAATGCTATGTGTGAATTTCTTTCTCTAGGTATTTGTTCACATACCAGAAACTTATGAGAGGGCAAACACAGACAAAAGTATACTAAAAGACAAAATATACCAAATTTTATGAGGAAATAATAAGCAAATTGTGATCGGAGTTCAGAAGTGAGTAATCATCAATTGTTGGGAAGATCAATGAAGATGTACATGACAGTTGATTTAGGTCAGGAAACGATGGGAGGATTTCAAATGGATACATTCTAGGTAGCAGCAGAATGGTGGGAAATTGGGTTTTAAAGAAAGGTTAAGACCAAGGAGTGACAAATCTTGACAGCATGCTGAGTTTAGATATATCCTATTAGCAGTGAGGAAGTTATATAATAAGAGCAGTACTTTAGGGAATTAATATGGCAGCCATGTCAATTGAAATTTTTTTTTTTTTTTAAAGATTTATTTATTTTTATTTTATTTATCGCCCCCCTTGCTGCTTGTGCTGCTGTGTCCATTCGCTGCGTGTCTTCTCTGTGTCTGCTTATCTCCCCCTTGCTGTGAGGTCTTGCCGCATCAGCCCACGGCGCCGCGCGAGCCGGCCTGCCCTCACAAGGAGGCGCCAGGAAGTGAACCCGGGGCCTCTCATATGGTAAACGGGTGCTCTATCCATTGCGCCACACCCGCTTCCTGCCGTGAGGTTGCTGCATCAGCCCACCGCAACGCTCAGGCCGGCGTGCCCTCACAAGGAGGCCCCGGGACGCGAACCCGGGCCTCCCATATGGTAAACGGGGGCTCTATCCACTGAGCCACACCTGCCTCCCTCAATTGAAATTTGACAGCTAAAGAGGATGGTGGTTATAACAGTCAGACATTTGATAGTGTTATTCACTCATTCATTTACTCAAATAATATTTAATGAGTGCCTGCTTTGTGTCCTGTACTGTACAGGTACAGGGGGATAGGTGATAAAAAAAAATGAGGGTTTGGTCCTAAATTTTCATGCTGGCAGGAAATAAGAACATTAAACAACTATAAGTGTGATGCATTTTACAAAATGGTGATATACAGAATACTCTGGAATTCATAATGAAAGAGAATAGGATCCCTCAATTCTCCACAGACTGCCATGAGAGAACTCACCCTGCTAGATCCCAAAAGAGCTATTCAAAGGGAAAGAGAAGAGGAATATCACTCTAGGTAGAATTTAGCCACAAACTCCCATATTAAACTACTTTGTAGTAAATAGCTGTACTAGCTTCTATGGGGCTACTGAGTAAATTATTACAAACTGGGTGACTTAAAAGAACAAAAGCTTATTTTCTCACAGGCTAAATTCTGAATCAAGGTGTCAGCAAGTTTTGCTATCTTGGAAGGCCCTGGAGAGGCTCCTTCCTTGCCTGTTCCTAGCTTCTGGTGGTTACCGACAGCTCTTGGTTTTCTTGGTTTGTGACTGCATTTAACTGCAATCTCTGCTTCCATCTTCACCTGACCATTATCTCTAGCCTGTTTCTCTCCTCCTCTTCTTATAAGGACACTAGTTTTTTGTTTTGTTTAGTTTTGTTTTTAAGTAAGAACCCACATTTACTCTATTATAAACTCATCTTAACTTAAATAATTACATCTGTAATGACCCTATTTCTAAATCAGGTCACATTCATTCTGAGGTACTGGGGATAAGGACTTCGACTTATCTCTTTGGGAGACATAATTCAATCCACTAGCCTTTAAGCAACCTAGCCCCTATCCCTTCTCCTCAAGACCCACCTCTGATTTTGTTTTCAAACGTTTCATGTGAAAATGAGAGTAAACTTTACTAAAAAAGTAGTATGGTGTGACCCTTTTCTTAAAAACTGAGAGAGAGAGAGAGAAAGAAACAGAATAAATAAAATCAGGTTACACACATACAAAAATCCAGAGGGAAAAGACAAATTTTCCCTCTGGATTTAAGACAAAGCAATAGCTCTGAATCACTCTTATACACACCACCAAAGCTCTTATCCCTCAGTATCATGGCCTAATAATGTTAACTGTTACCCCATCATTGCTTCTTTTTCTTGGGGATAGAACAGAGAGGGCTTGGATTCACCTAGAGATCCACGTTTTCCATTAATTATCATGACCAGCAGTCCAGTGATGGCAACATGGAACCAGAAGGAACTGAGCTTCAGAGGAAGAATAGACAGGGATAAATCGAAGACAGGGATTTTAAGAATTAATAAGAGAAAACATTGACACCATTAATACAACATGTGACAGGTGTAGAAAAAGGTATACAAATACTTGAATGTGTGGAGATGAGTCTAATTTTGGATATGCTGAACTGGAAATACTGTGTAGCACTGAGATGCAGATATCCAGCTTACAGCTGAAAACAGAAGCATGTATTTTATGTGAGCTGCTGGAATTGAATATATGGCTTTGAAAGTCATTATCTTGGAGGTGACTATTGATACCTTGGAAAGTGATTAATGAAGGGGTTGATCATGAAGGGAAAAAAGAGAAGCTTAGGACAAAATTTGGGGGTAAATCTGACATTCAGGTGAGTGAAATCAAAGATGAGCCAGCAGACATAGAGGAAGGGTGGCAAGAGAGAAATGAGATTTTCAGAGCTCTCTGAAAGAGGAAGAAAAACATTTCAAGAAGAAAGGGATCATGAAGAATATGTACCATTAATTATAGGGAGTTCTAGTAGAAGGGGATTAAAAGTCATAGGTTATGGAATTTATAAACAAAGTTTATTAATGTGGGAGAGATAGAAGACAAATTATAAAGGGCTTAGGACTGAGTGATTCAATGGGAGATGAAGAAATGTATGTGATAATTCAAGGGGATAACAGTGTTTAAAAGGCTCTTTTTTCTTTTTTTGAGTGCAAAGATCTGAGCATTTTCAGTTGAAAGAGAGATGCTAATAATGCAAGACAAAACTGATATGGCTGATGGAAAACGTTTGTGAAGGAGATTAGAAGGAATTGGATTAAGAGAAAAAGAGTACAGGGAGACCTAGGTTGGAGGAAAGTTTTTTTTTAAGTACGGGAAGGGAAAAATGGAATAAGTTCATGCCAGTTGGTCTAAAACTTAAAGTAGATTCCTAAGCCATCTTCAAAAAATGAAAAGTGATACAGTCTGGCTTAGTGAGAGCAAGTGAATGAGAAGAGATATAGGGAGGATAGAAAATAATTATGTCAAAATGATTATGAGGAGTATGTTTAAAAGGAAAGAATTGGGAGGGTAAGAATAGGAAAATTGTATTCAGAGAAGTGTTTGGTGACATGCTGAAGGAATAACAGGGATGGAGTGATCTTATGCTTTAGAAGAGACAATGCTAACAGTATGGGTTTCAAGACTTTGATAAATAAAGGGAGTTTAACTTCCTTGGAGAGAGGTGGAAGGGGAACTAAGATCAAGCAACTGACATTTACAGAAGTATTTTCCTTTTTTTTTTTCTGTTTCTTTGTTTGTTTGTTTGTTTGTTTTTTAGTGCTCCAGGTCACATAATAAACTATAGCAGGAACTGAGGGCTCATTTTACTTCTGTAACAATGCCTCATCTTTCAATTATCTGAGTGGTTTTCATTATAAACATTTGGTGCAGATTTAATAGGCTGAATATATACAGCCTTAGGAAAGTTAATTTGTTTCTATGGAATCCTTTAATAGCTATTATAAAAACTAAGAAAAAAATAGATCTAAAAGAGGATTAAAGGTGTTATATCATGTCTCAGAAAATGCAGAGCTAACTGAAAATACAAAATGCCTCAATGCATTGAAATTGTTGTCGTAAAAATAAATTACATCAGTGAGTCTGCGTTC
The DNA here is from genome assembly GCA_029593785.1 of Cabassous unicinctus. Lineage (NCBI taxonomy): Eukaryota > Metazoa > Chordata > Mammalia > Cingulata > Chlamyphoridae > Cabassous > Cabassous unicinctus. The sequence continues at coordinate 76,460 of JAQZBX010001303.1, forward strand.
AGAAAGTGGTGAATAATGCTATTCACTCATAAGAACTGGAAAAAAAATTACAGACATCTCCTGTTAAGAAAGAGAGCCTCTTATGTTCTTGTAATATAGACACACTAAGCCATTTAAAATCACAACACATCAGCAAGTCTGAAAACTCACTGAGGTCACATCTACATAATGATGGTGGTAGGATCCAGGATCAAAAATGATGTTGAACTATGTCACCTAATTTCATTCTGTTATAAAACAATGTAACTAAAATAGATAACAGATAAACAGATTTTACCTGTGGTTTCCTGGAATCAGAAAAATTTTGTACGTGCCTCATACCCACAAAGAGAAAAGCATATTTATCAGGGTCATATTTTCATTTCGACTATAGTTCAGAAGAATAAAGAGATCATGGACCCTTTATTCTCTGTATCTGATCTGCTTTCCTCAGAAGACTCTACCCAACTGGGTAGCTGAAAGAAAGAAAACTATCTAATCCAGTAATCTTAGTTTGAGTCAATAACTTTAAACTGCTCTTTAGGTAAATCCATTTCTTTGGGATAAACAATTTTTATTTCAGATTTCTATCTCTTCCCCTTGGAGAAAAAGCAATGACTTATGCAATATCATCTCAGCAGAGGAGATTTGTGCCTTGGACCCACGTTATGTCCTATGGATCCTCTAGGATCTTGAGTGTAGGAGCTTGGACTAGTCAGCTCTGTGGTCTGGTGAAATGTGACTAATCACATCTCACTCTATGGTTGCCATGTGCTGGTAGCCACTTCTGGAGACTATAGATATTTGACTCATGTCTCCATGTTCCTATATGCAGTAGCTCCTTCATCAAACTTCAGATTTTCCAGGATACCCACTGCCTCTGATCACCTCTGCATGCCCTCACAGGGCATATAGGAACTCATAGAACCCTCATTCCATGAGGAAAGATCTAGAGGGCTAGGAATACTTCGTCAGGTCCATCTGACTACCTGCCTCTGGCCACCATCTCTGATTCAGTACTTCTATACCACATTGGCATATTGGATGCAGAGAATTTTCCTAGGGGTTTGAAGCCTCTGCCACACTATTCTCAGTGAATTATGCCACTTGAGACAAGGTTCTCAAACTCTAACCGGTAAGACTGGATGTTTCTCAAAATCCTCACCTCAAATTGGGTACTGAGGGGGAAGAAGAGAAAGGAGCTACGGCCCTGAAGCCAAATCTTTTCTGTCCTAGAGCAGCAAGATTTTTGACTTAATCATCAGAGGCAGATGGATATCTTCTCTGCCATATAGAAAATAAACTATAACTGGAGTCTTTCAGACTTATATATTCATATACTAAAAGAATTCAGAAAACCCTGTCTCTCTAGAAAAGCTTAGCTATGAAGACAATTGTTTTAAAGCAAAATCCTATTTTGGATATTTGAAGGTGAATACAGTATCAACTCTTTGTTTCCTTTCTATTCCTAATTACTCTCTACATACCACTCCAAAGAGATGCCTTGCTGCTAGCTTACTAGGGAAACAATTGTGAAAACATTACAGAAAAAAATGAGAACATTAATCTTTTCTAAAATATTTGCTTCATTACACTTACAGAGGAGACTGTAGAAACAGGATGGAATCAGTTTGAACTTGGAATCTTAATCTATCCAATTTCTTCTGGACTTCCCACTAACTTCTTTTCAATTCATTAATTTAAGTAAACCAAGCAACCGAGGGACACATCTTATCATTATCCAATTATCTACCTTTCCTCAAATCAAAACTAGAATTGACTCCTTTATGAAATATGAGGTATCCTCAAGGGCATGTCATTCAGGGATGATCACTAACTGTATGATGAAAAAACACAATTTAACACTTGTTTTTGGTGTGTGGTTCTGTTACTGTCTGTGCTCTTCATTTCTCTCTCTTTTATTACTATTCTCACAGAAATGTGGCACCTATCAGTCTCTGATATATCTCAGATTTCTTTGTCTACCACTTCTACACTGAGTTACACACTTATAATTCATACTGGTCCTGTATTTTATTGTCTGCCCAGCATACCTTCTGTATCAGTTATCTGCAGCTATGTAAGAAATTACCCCAATATTTAGTGGTTAAAACAACAAACATTACTCACCCTTTCTGTGTATCAGGAATTGTGGAGTGGCTTACAGGATGATTCAAACTCAGCATTTCTCATGAGGCTGCAATCAAGATTTCGGCCCAGTTTGCATCTGAAGGCTTTGCAGGATCTGTAGGATCTGCTTCCAAGCTCACTCATGGGGCAGGTGGCAGGAAGCCTCAGTACCTCCCTAGCTATTGGCCAGAGGCCTCAGTTTCTTGCCCAGTGAGTCACAGGAAAGATTTAGTGTCCTCATTACATGACAGCTGGCTTCCCCCAGAGCAAATGATCTGAGAGAGAGAAAAAGCACAGAGAAAATGACGTGCCTTTGATAACCTAGTCTCAGAAATGACTCTCCATCACTTCCACCATATTCTGTTCATCAGAATCAACCTATTAAGTCCAGTTCACAATTAAAAGCAGGGGAATTAAGTTCCACTTCTTGATGGGAAGACTATCAAGGAATTTGTGGATATGTTTTTAAACCATTACACCTAAATAATTGTGCACGTGATTTCCACAGTGCTGTCCTGATCCCAGGGGTTAATATATGACCAGGTGAGGGCAGAGATTTCTCTGCCCTTGGCAGTGTTGGTCCATTTAGGTGCTACTATTTATGCTTTCACCCTTCAACCCAAGACTTACATCCACTCTTATCTGCCATAATCCCCATAAAGACACATTGTATACTCTCCCACTTAAACTTTCATTTTGATACACTCTGTGCTCTCCAAACTCCATATTTTGTTTACAAGATTTTCTGTGCCTGCAATCAACTTATAAATAATTCCCCCCTTACTCCCTCTTCCTAGTCATCATGTAAAAAATCCTGATACATATTTGAGATTTGTCTCAAATATTACCTTCTTGTTAAAATCTGCTGTATTGAAAATATTTTGGGCCACCCACTCCCATCCACTCACTTTTACAGTAGTTATTGCCATAGCAACCAGCTTCACACAGGTATAACCTCTGCTCAGCAGCACCAGTTATCTTTCACTTTCTATCCCAAGCTTCTGTGACACAACACCTCCAGGAACCAATTAGGCCACTCATGCATATGCAAACTAGAGGTGTGAAGCAATTAATACCCCATTGGGCAACTATTGACCAATGGAGGATCTGAGCTGTCCATAACTACTGACCTCTTTCATCCCTCAGACAAGCAATTCTGGGACATAGCTTTCATGGCTCCATGGAAAGTCCAGGCCAAATCAAGCTACGCTGTCGCCAATGGTGACCAGTTCAAGAATGTATTCTGATATTGGCTTTCTCTCATTCCCTGTTTCGCTCTGCCTGGTCCACTATTTCTCTTTCCTGGGATTATTTCTGAAAATAAACTAGCTGCCTATTAGCTATTGTCTCAGCATCTGTTTCCAGGTGTATACCTTAACCATGTTATTTTCCCCAATAATCCAATGGAAAGCAATCGCTACTTTCTTTTCTATTACAATAGTATTTTATGTCGCTCTTATTATCCCTTCTGTACTTGTCTGTAAAATGCATTAAAACATAAATTGTGTGCTACTCATCTTTATAACCATGACGTTTAGTACAGTGTTTTGCACATCATAGGTTTTCAATCATTATTTTTTGCATGATAACATAAGTTTTAAATTCCTTAAATGTAAATGACATATCCAATATATATACAGATTGTCTGCAAACCTATATAAGTATCTTCTTTGTGAAATGTGTGTCATATACATTTGGTCAATGAGACAAATCAAATTTAAATAGTTGAAAACTAAACCCTCAGAAGAGATGCTAACTCTGACAGTTTGGGTTTTGTAAGACATTTTTTTGGGAAATTATAGCCATAGATTTATAGGGAACATTTTGGGATTTTATGGGCTTATGAAGCCCAAGCCTCATCTGAGGTGATGTCTATGTGAAATCAAGAAAAATAAACTAACATAGAAAATAATCAGGTTTCTATAGAAACGAGAAACAGTATGTTAACATAGAAATCAGGCCTATCATTTCCCTTTGTCTTTATTTTAAAATGTTCTGCAGTATTAAGGGATAGTTCCTAGCAGAAATATATCTATTTGTTGGTCAGGTTCCCCAAACTGCCATAAAGTCAACATTTTTCATTTTAAAGAGTTATAAGATATAACTTAATTGTTCTTCTTGTTTCCACTCGACTTTCTTACAATCAGTTTCCCAAACACAGATGGCAAAATAATGTTTTAAAATGTATATCAGATCATGCTTAAAATATGCTTAAAACAGGGGGATGTTAGGAAAAAATCTATCCCTCTACCCTGAACCATACAGCTCTGTGTTATCTGAGTTGCTTCTCTGACCTTTCACACCAGTCTTCCTTTTGGTTACTGTGCTAATCACACGTCCTATATTTCCTAATATTCTGAATGCTTTCTCACTTCAGAGCCATTGCCTTACTTCCTTTTTCCTAGACTGCTTTTCCCCTATCCTTTTGCACATCTGAGTCTTTATTATCCTTCAGGCATCAGATCGATGCCACTTCCTTAATTCTTTCCTGATAACCATACCTAATAAAACTATATTCAGCCATTTCTCTCAGAGCACCCTTTTCATTCTTATAGTAACTTGTATATTGATTTATTATCACTTTACACATCTCCCTGCCCCCTCCCCGTAGATGTCCATGACACCATGGACCTTATCTTTTGCATGCATCCCTGTATCCCTAGTGTTCCAACCATGGAAGGGGGTATTCAATAAATCTCTGTTGAATAAATGAATGAGAAACAGTACAGCACACAGTAGGAATATCATGGGCTTTCATATAGACTGCATGGCTTTGAATAGCAGCTCCACTGTTCGTTAGTTATATGCCAGTAGTAACTTACTTGATCTTCCTTCACCTCAGTAAAATGGAGATAATGTCTATAATGCTTACCTCATAACATTGTTGTGAAGATTAAGTGTCTAGAACACAGCCTGTCACACAGTAAACACTCAACCAGCATTAGCTATTATCAGGAATGATGATTAAAAAATAGAAAGGAAAAGAAAAAGTAACAAGGACAAGATATGCTTCTTTAATGTGATTGATGCAGCCTATATCTTCACCATATATTTGTAAAATTAGGGATTCTAGTAGCCAAGGAGAGGGGATGGTGATGGTTATTCTTTGCTCCCTTTATATAATAAGGTAAAATTTTAAATCCCATCCTTAAAAATGGCTAAGAAAAATTCCAAGGATACAGGGATTGACCTTCATGGAGCATCATACCATAATGATATGTAAGACTTCTAAGAAAGAAGGGAATGCAGCACACTTTTACATTAGCACCAAAAAAGAGAGAAATATTTAGGAATAAATCTAACAAAATATATACAAAATCTATATGAATAAAGCTATAAAACTCTGATGAAAGAAATCAAAGAAGATCTAAATAAATGCAAGGACAATCCATGTTCATGGATTAGAAGACTCAGATATTAATATTAATATCTTAATATTACCATTAAGATGGTAATATTTCCCAAATTCATATATATATAATAGAGTCGATGCAATTTCAATAAAAACCCCAGCAAGTTATTTTGTGGATATTGATAAATTGGTTCTAAAGTTTATCTGAAAAGGTAAAAAAAAAAAACCCCATAATAACCAACAAAATATTGAAAAAAACCCAAGTTAAAGAACTGAAACTACCCAACTTCAAGACTTCCTATAGGCTACAGTGATCAGAACAGTATGGTTTTCGCAAAAGAATAAACAGATAGATCAGGGAACAGATTACATAAATAGACTCACACAAATATAGTAAACTGATCTTTAAATAAGGAGCATTAGCATTTCAATGGAAAAAGGATAGCCTTTTAACAAATGGTGCTGGAACAACTGGATACACACATGCAAAAAAAATGAATCTGGATACAGACTTTATACCTCTTACAAAAAGCAACTCAAAATGAATCATACACCCAGATGTAAAATGAAAATCTATAAAATTTCCAAATGATAAAATAAGGAAATCCAGGTGACCTCGGGTTTGGCAATGGCTTCTTAAATACAATGCTAAAAGCATGATCAATGAAAGAAAAATTCATAAGTTGAACTTCACTAAAGTTAAAAACTTCTGCTCTGCAAAGGTCATATTAAGTGAATGAGAGAAAATATTTGCAAAACACACTGAAAAAGGACTCATATTCAAATATATGAAGATCTCTTAATAAGAAAATAAACAATTCAATTTTTTAAAATGGGCAGAAAAGCTGAACAGATACTTCACCAAAGAATATATACAGACATATGAAAATATGCTCAACATCACATATCATTAGGGAATTGCAAATTAAAACAATGAGATACCTCTACAGTGCTATTAAAATGGCTAAAATCCAATACACCAGCACCACCAAATCCTGGCAAGGATGTGAAGCAACAGGAACTCTCATTTATTGTTGGTGGAATGCAATAATGGTACAGCCACTTTGGAGGACAGTTTGACAGTTTCTTACAAAGCTAAACATAGGCTTATCATATGATCCAGAAATTGCACTCCTAAGAAATTACTCAAAGGAGTTGAAATTTTATATCTACACAAAAACCTGTACACTAATATTTATTCATAATTGCCAAAAATTGAAAGCAATCAAGATGTCTTCCTTAGGTGAATGGATATACAAACTATGGCACAAGCATATAATGGAATATTATTCAGTACTAAAAAGAAATGAGCTATTAAGTCATGAACAAAAACATGAAAAACCCTAATTACATATTGCTAAGTGAAAGAAGCCTCTCTGATAAGGCTACATACTGTATGATTCCAACTATATGTGGAAAAGGCAAAACTATAGAGACAGTTAAAAGGTCAATGGTTGCCACAGATTTGGGATGGGGTGGAGGGAAGGGATAAAGAGGTGTAGCACAGGGAATTTATAGGACAGTAAAATTATTTTGTATGATATTATAATGTTGTACACATGACATTAAACCTTTGTCAAAACCCATAAAACTTTTCACGAAGAGTGAAACCTAATGTAAATCATGCATATTAGTTACTAACAATGTATCAATATTGGTTCATTATTTGTAAAAATGGACCACACCAATGCTAAATGTTTATAATAGGGGAAGCTGTGCAGGGGCACAGTGTGGGGGTTGGTATATAGGAACTCTGTACTTTCTGTAACTTTTCTGTAAACCTAAAACTGCTCTAAAAATAAACATATATAATGTATATATATGAATGAAGTACTGATTCATGCTGCAACATGGATATGGATGAACCTTGATATCATAATACATCAAAGACAAAAGGCCACATATTTCATGATTCCATTTACATAAAATATTCCTGATAGGGAAATCCATACATAGAAAGCAGATTAGTGGTTTCCAGGGATAGGGGCAAGGGAAATCTCAGTGACTACTTAATGGGTACAGAATTGCTTTTGGGATGATGAAAATATTCTGGAATTATGTTGATAGTGGCAATGCATTGTGAATATACTAAAGAGCATTGAACTGTACAATTCAGTATGGTTAAAATGTTGAATTTTATGAATGTGCATTTTACATGAATAAATTTAAAAGAAAAGAAAAGAAGGGGCAGAGTGGGGAGACACCACAATTTCCTAAGCTTAATTCCTGAAAATATTCAATAGTTTTCTAAAGGAGCTATGTACAACTAAAACAATTTAAAACTGGAAGCGATGGGGTATGCTTGATTTAATTTTTGTTTTTGTTTTAGTGTTTTTCTCAGTCTTTTCAAATTTGGGTTGGATAGAAAGATGAGATCTGATATAATAAATAAAATTGTGTGTTTTATACATCAGAGTAAAAATACACAGATTTTGAAATTCGAGACACACACATATTCCCATTTAAATTTTAAGTAGTTTTTAAAAAGCACTACAAAGAAAATTCACCAATTATGCCACGTTTGATGCTAAGGAAAAGGGTCCCAAACTTGAGTAGGCAAAATAATCACATGACAGTATTATAAATGGCAGAACTGCAGTCCTTAATTCCAAAGAGTCTGGCTCAGTCAGGGCTGGGAAGGTTTGGAAGTCTGCATTTTACAAACTCATTGGATGAGCAGTCATGTGGCAGGCTACATAAGGCCTAAACTTAAATAAAACTCTATGTCCTAATGATCTGACAAACTAGTAGTTAATACAAATCAAGAAAGAGGGAAGCAGCTTCCAAGGAAGCATTCCTGGGAGCAAGGAGCCCAGATTTTAGACTCTGTGGAAAGAGGAGAGTAAATCATTGAAAATATAAATGCCATCTGCTTATTATTTGAAAACCTAATAACCAAAGTTTTGATTTATTCTATTAACTGTTAACCAGAAAGAGCTGAAATGCTTTGGAGGATGCAAAATCTGTATAATTCAAAAATTTAGAGAAAAGGAAACTTACAAGGAAGACACAAAATTTCATGTTTTATTCTTCTACATGAATACTAATTAGTTCATTTCCAAAATACAGAGGCTATGCAACTACTGACAAGCACCTTAATTTTATACCTACAATGCACCAATACCTACCTAAGGACTATATACCTGTACTTATACTATATAGGCTTATAAATGCACATAATCAAAGGCAAATATGTTCCCACAGGAGTCCAACTGACTTGAGCCATTTGTCATTTAATGGTGAATCTTCCTCTTACCATGTGATTCCATTTATAGTAAGCTGAGTGTAGCAGTTTGAGATTATTTATGAACCCCAAAAAAGGTAAGGATTATGTTTGTAAACTGATCTGTTCCTCTGGACATGATA
>JAQZBX010001304.1:0-85185 GCA_029593785.1 Cabassous unicinctus
GAAAAATATCAGAGATAAAGAGAGGTTTCTGAAAGCAGCAAGAGTAAAGCAAAGCATCATGTATAAGGGAAACTTGATAAGATTAAGTGCTGACCTCTCATCAGAAACAATGGAAGCAAGAAGAAAGTGGTATGATTAAATTAAGGTACAGAAAGAGAAAAACTGGCAGCCAAGAATTCTGTATCTGGCAAAACTGTGCTTCAAAAATGAGGGCAAGTTCAAAATCTTCACAAACAAACAAAAACTAATAGAACATATTACCAAAAGACCAGAATTACAAGAGATACTAAAAGGAGTGCTACAGTCTGAAAGGAAAAAAACAAGAGTGAGAGATTTAATGAAGATAGTTAGGAAGGTTAAACTAAAGGGTAAAAAGACAGACAATAGAATTATATAACAGCAGAGAGCCAAGGGACAAAATGGATGAAGTAAATAATTCCTTTACAGTAATAACATTGAATGTTAATGGCTTGACCTCCCCAATCAAAAGACACAGAATGATAGAATGGTTAAAAAAAAAAGTATGAGCAATCTATATGTTGTCTACAAGAGACACACCTCAGATGTTACAACCAGGTTAAAAGTGAAAGGTAGGAAAAAGATATTCCATGCAAATAGTAACCAAAAAAGAGCTGGAAGAGTGGTACTAATATCAGACAAAATAGATTTCAAATGCAAAACTGTTATAAGGGATGAAGAAGGTCATTATATATTAATAAAAGGGGCAATTCAACAAGAAGAAATAACTATACTAAATATTTATGCACCTAACCTGAATATCCCAAGATACATGAGATACACACTGGCAAAACTGAAGGGAGAAATAGATGTCTCTACAATAATAATTGGAGACTTCAATACACCACTCTCATTATTGGATAGAACATCTGGACAGAGGATAAATAAAGAAACAGAAAGATTGAATAATATGATAAATGAACCATACCTAAAAGACATCTAGAGAGCATCGCATGCCTAAACAGCAGGATATACATTCTTTTCAAGTGCTCATAAATCCTTCTCCAATATATGTCACAAGAAAAGTTGCAATAACTTTTAAAAGATTGAAATTATACAAAACACTTTCTCTGATTATAACAGAATTAAACTGGAAATCAATAATGGATGAAAAAAGGGAAAATTCATAAATATATGGAGATTAAACAACACACTCTTAAATAATCAGTGGGTCAAAGAATAAATTGCAAGAGAATTCAGCAATTATCTTGATACAGATAAAAATGAGAACACAAAATATAAAAACCTATGAGACATCGCAAAGGCAGTGCTGAGAGGGAAATTTATAGCCCTCAATGCTTATATTAAAAAAAGAAGAAATAGCTAAAATTGAAGATCTAACTGTACACCTGGAGGAATTAGAAAAAGAACAGCAAACTAATCCCAAACCAAACCAAAGGAAAGAAATAGCAAAAATTAGAGGAGAAATAAATGAAATTGAGAACAACAGTAACAACAAAAAATAGAGAGAATCAACAGAACCAAAATTTGGTTCTTTAAGAAGATTAACAAAACTGACAAACCCTTAGTTAGACAAAGAAAAAAAGAGAGAAGACGCATATAAATGAAATCAGAAATGAGAGGGAGGCCATTACCACTGACCCTACAGAAATAAGAGAGCAAATAAGAGGATACTATGTACAATTGTATGCCAAAAAATTAGACAATGTAGAGGAGATGGACAAATTCCTAGAAACACAAGAACCACCTACACTGACCCTAGAATAAATAGAAGACTTCAACAAATCAATCACAAGTGAAGAGATTGAAACAGTCATCAAAAACCTCCCAAAGATGAAAAGCCCTGCGCCAACTGGCTTCACAGGTGAATTTTGTCAATCATTCAAAGATGATCTAATACCAATCTTGCTCAAGCTCTTCCAAAAGATGCAACAAGAAGGAATTCTATCAAACTCGTTCTATGAGACCAAAATCACCCTAACACCAAACCAGATAAAGATACTACAAAAAAAGAAAATTACAGACCAATAACTCTAATGAATGGAGATTCAAAAATCTTCAACAAACCCTTGCAAACTAAATAAAAAACACATTAAATGAATTATACACCACAATCAAGTGGGTTTTCTCCCAGGCATGCAAGGGTGGTTCAACACAAGAAAATCAATTAGTGTAATAAACCACATTGATAAATTGAAGAAGAAAAATCACATGATCCTCTCAATTGATGCAGAAAAGTCATTTGAGAAAATACAGCATCCTTTCTTGATAAAAACACTCCAAAAGGTAGGAATAGAAGGAAGCTTTCTCAATATGATAAAGTGCATATATGAAAAACTTACAGCTAGTATTGTACTCAACAGTGAACGTCTGAAAGCTTTTCTGCTGAGATCAGGAACAAGACAAGGATGCCCTCTGTCACCATTGTTATTCAATATTGTGCTAGAAGTTCCAGCTAGAACAAATAGGCTAGATAAAGAAATAAAAGGCACCCAAATAAGAAAGGAAGAGGTAAAACTTCCAGTGTTTGATGATGATATGATACTATATCTAGAATCTCCTGAAAAATCAACAACAAAGTACTAGAACTAATAGACAAGTTCAGCAAAGTGGCAGTATACAAGATTAATATGCAAAAATCAATAACGTTTCTATACACTAATGATGTGAATCTGAGAAATAAATCAGAAAAAAATTCCATTTATAACAGCAACTAAAACAATCAAATATTTAGGAATACACTTAACCAAGGACATAAAGGACCTGTATTCAGAAACTTTGCTAAAAGCAACTGAAGATTTAAATAAATGGAAGGACATTCCATATTCATGAATTGGAAGACTAAATATTGTTAATGTGTCAATTCTACCCAAATTTATTTACAGATTCAACGCAATCCCAATAAAAATCTCAACAGTCTTTTTTTTGCAGAGATGGAAAAACCATTTATCAAATTTATTTGGAAGGGTAAAGTTCTTAAGAAAGAAGTTGGAGGACTCTCTCTTCCAGACTTTAAAGTATATTACTTAGCTATGGTGGTAAAAACAGCATGGTACTGGCATAAAGACAGAGACACGTTGATCAATTGAACCAAATCAAGAACTCAGAAATAGACCCTCACATCTACAGTCAAGTGATTTTTGACAATGCAGTCAAGCCCTCCCATCTGGGCCAGAACAGTCTACTCAAAAGATGTTGCTGGGAGAACTGGATATCCATATCAAAAAGAAACAAAGAGGACCCCTATCTCACACCAATACAAAAATTAGCTTAAAATGGATCAAGGACTTAAATATAAAAGCAATAACCATAAAACTCCTAGAAGAAAATGTATGAAAACATCTTCCAGATCTTGTGGTAGGCAGCTGTTTCTTAAACCTTATACCCAAAACACGAGCAACAAAGAAAAAATAGATAAATGGGACCTCCTCAAAATTAAACACTTTTGCACCTCAAAGGATTTTGTCAGAATGGTAAGAAGGCAGCCGATTCATTGGGAGAAAATATTTGGCATTCACATATTCGATAAGGGTTTAATATCCATGATATACAAAGCAGTCATACAAATTAACAATGAAAAGGCAGACTATCCAATTAAAAAATGGGCAAAAGACTTGAAAAGACAATTGTCCAAAGTAGAAACACAAATGGCAGAGAAACACATGAAAAAAATGTTCAACATCAGTAGTGTTAGGGAAATGCAAATCAAAACTACAAATGAGATATCATTTCACACTTGTTAGACTGGCCTCTAAAAAGTTGGAAAACTGAAAAGGTTGGAGAGGATGTGGAGAGATAGGAATGCTTATTCACTGTTTGTGGGAATGTAGAATGGTACAGCTACTGTGGGGGACTGTTTGGCAGTCCCCAAGGAAGTTGAATACAGACTTGCAATGGGACACAGCAATACTATTACAAGGTATATACCCAGAAGAACTGAGAGCAGAGACATGAACAGACATCTGCACACCGATGTTCAGAGTGGCATTATTCAGGATTTCCAAAATTTGGAAACAACTCAGGTGTCCATCAACTGAGGAATGAATAAACAAATTGTGGCGTGTACACACGATGGAATATTATACAGTGGTAAGAAGATATGAAGGCCTGAAGCATATGATAGCATGGATGAACCTGGAGGATATTATGTTAGTAAAGCGAGCCAGACAGAAAAGGACAAATACTGTATGATTGCACTATTATGAACTAATTATATCGTATAATCTCATGGAGTTAATAATTGGAATATCGGTCACCAGAAAACAGGAGGGTAGAGAATGGAAAGCTGAGGATTAATCTGTGCAGAATTGATAAAAATGTTGTAAATCTCTGGAAATGAATAGAAATGATGAAAGCATGTCATGGTGTTTGTAACTAGCAGAGCTAGTATATGGGTATGACAGTGGTTGAAAGGGAAAGTCTAAGGTCATGCATATTAATAGAAGGAAATCTAAAAACTGAAACATGGGATGGTGTGATAGTAAAACCTCATGTAAAACATGAATATGGGTGATATTGCATATATAAGACTGTTTTTTTTTACAAATGTAATAGAGAGAAGGAAAACAATTGCAGCCATGTACTGCAGGGCAAGCATAGAAAGACTGAGAGGTGATGAGTTTTGTTTGTTTATTATTATAATTATTATCAGAATAATGAAATTGCTCTATGAATGATTGAAGTGATGAATGCACAAAATATGTAATTACACTGAATGCCATTGAATGTACACTTTGGATGGCTTTATGCTTTATTAATAAGTATCAATAAAATTGATTTGTTAAAAAAAATAAATTCGGAACAAGGAAACTTTTCCATATCTCTGTTTCTTTACATAGGTTGTTTCTTCCACCTGGAATCTCTGTTTTCCCTCCATTGACCCAATCTATAATTTCAACATAAATTCATCCTCCGAGACACATCATAAGCAATACGTTCTCTACAAAGAATCTCCTGAAGCATCCATCTTGATTTATGTGGCTTCCTACTTCTACTTTAAGTTCTTCTTCCCTAACATCTAGTCCATGCTTCTATCATACCTCTATCATACCACTGTATTGTGTCTACTGATTTCCTTATCTTTTTCCTGTAGTCTGCCAACTTTGATTGTTTGAACCAAAATGCTCCATAGTAAATGCCCAATAAATATTAGATAAATTAATGAATAAATGGATGTATGAGAAGCTGGATGGATGGAGGGGTTTTTCTACTGCCTCAGGCAATAGTCTGAATCATGGGAATACAAAAATAGCATTTCCACCTATGGGTTCAGGTGTATATGAAGAGTCAATGGTTTATCTATTCCCAAGGGAATTGAGAGACATGGCCCTATGACTGTGTTTTGGCCAAACGAATAGCGATATAGGCAGAGTCTGTACACATCACCTCTTCACCTTGATTATTCCCTCTTTGTCCATCCATAAAATTGAGTCACAGGAGTTTATTGACCTCATGAAACCCATTTATAAATTCCTAGATTTCTGAATGTCAAATAAAGAACACTATAATAATAATAATTTTAAAAATCTTAGTAGAGAAATATATATATATATCAGGACTAGTAACTGTGATAAAAAGTTAGCAACAATAATCTAGTGGCAGAAAAAAGTAGAGTCTTATAGATAACTGAAATGTTTAAGCAAAGTTTATTATGTGTTTGAATTAATTGTGAGAAGGCTAGGTACAGAGAATACAAGTAGGATGGCACTTAGGTACATTTTCTGAATTTTCCTCTCTCCAAAAATAAAGAAAAAAGAATCAAATGTGTTTCAGGTCAATGAATTTTGAAGGGTAGGAAAGTGCTCTTAAATATACCAATTCAGTACTGGCATTTTAGTTGTCTTCACTGAGTCTCAGTTATCCATAAAATGGGAATAATGTTTTTTGCCTTGAATACCTCTTAGGCCTAAAGAGAGGGTCAACTGTGAATGTAAAACCACGTTATAAACATTGATAATTATTTACTTAGGTTCTTGCTCTCTGGCAAGGAAATGAAACTGAAATTGTGTTCATGAAAGGACAGATTTCAGGTGTGTTCATGTTATAATAGATGCCAGTGGACTCACAAAAAATATTGTTCCTATCACTGAACAAGGCATGCAGGGCAAGTCAGGATAAAATTAAGGAGGTGCCAAAATGGAGTAAAATTCTTAGGAAGAAGTTGGTAGACACGAGCTAAGAGTTCTGCTTTTTGTTCTTTGGTTGATGTAAATAGTGAGAGGAGGGATTAAGTCTACTTCCAACTCCTGCTTCTTGAACTCTTAAGAGTTACTGAATAGCTTTAGTGTTCAGTTTTCACAGCAGGAGGAAAACTAATTGAAAAACCTAGGGAAAATCCAAGTTTCCAGTCCCTAAATTGGAAGACAGGGAGGGAGTCAGAGAGCATGATTGAAATTCTGATTAAAGTTATGAATCATATCCACCACCACCCCCAAAATTAATCATATGCACAAGATTTTCATATATTTCCAGGACATTCCTAGATTCCTAGTCTTTGGAACCAGAATAATAGCCCCTACCTTTTATTAAAGCTAGAAGCCATTCCTATATACCAGGCACTGTGCTAAAATCTTCCCAGGCATCCTTCTCACATAATCCTCACAACAACCCTAAGAGGTCCTATTATTTTCCCCAATGTGCATATGGGGAAACTGAGGCTTGAAGCAGTTCAGTGATGTATCCAAGACCACACTGGTAGAAGACTGGGAATTGAACCTAGAACTAGTAGTTTCCAAAGTCAACAGGACAGAGCTGGAGGATATCCAAGATTGTTTTAGAAATCCATATTACTGCCTGACAAAGTGGTATACAGGACTCTGTCACTTGTCACAAGGAATGAGAGTGCAGAGATGAAGCTCCTGCTGCTCCTGGGCCCAGCAAGGTGTTGGAATGTCCATACTGCACAGTCATCTTGCCCAGAATAGCACCCCTAAGGCTGAGGCCCTAGCTCCACACTCGCTCTCTTTTCCTTCAGCTACAAAAAGAGCTCTGGAATGCAATTGGCTTCATTAATTATGTCTCCCCAGGGAGGTGTGACAGCTCTTAGGGTTGTGACTGTGGGTTGGGAGTGCCAACACAGTTGACCTCTGAATGTGGAGGGGCAGCCCCTGTGTCCCTGAGAGGTCTGCAGTTGCAGGTGGCACTAATTTCACATGAAAACAAGGTGTTTGCCAAAGGAAGGACAGATGGTTCCAGTCACCATTTATTTATTTCTATAATTAGCTGCACACTGTGATCTTGAGTTGCAAAGAAATTGCCACTTCCTATGGAATTCCTCCCATCATTAGAGAAGAAATGGGGATTGGAAGCCAAGGAGAGGTTATTTGTTGAATGGTAACTTACCAAATCTGTGAGCTTGCAGCTGTGCAAGGAGGGAAACTGTGGTGTAAAGAAATAATCTGAATCCTGTCAGCTGAGGAAACTGAGTTTTAAGTTAAACTCTGGTGTGACCATGTGGTTTCACAGAAAATTAACCCTCTCTGTGTTTCATGTTCTTCATTTATCAAATGGGAAGAAAGTTTGATCATGAATGTGAAAAACTCCTATTGGCTATATAAGATCGGGCCCGTGAAACATACTGAGATTTGGAAAAAAAGAGGTCTGCATCCTCTATGTTAGACAAACAGCCATGAGTCTTAAACCAGGCACCCCCACTTATTAGCTAACGAGTCCTGAACAAGTGGCTTTCAAATTGTGGTCCTCACCTTCTCTGTGAAATGGCAATAACTGTGTCCACCTAGCAGAGGTATTGTGAGAAGTGAATGAAAACCAGAAGGCTAACTCAGAGTAGGCACTCAATGAATGGGCACGAATTTTATTACTTTAATTTAATAGAGGAAACAGAGATATAAAAGCCAAATATTTATCTAAGGTGAGATAGAATAACTCTAGTGATAAGCTGATCTAGGGGCAATTCGTCTAAGACCGCTGAGTGTGAGGAATAAAATAATTAATACTGAATAGCATTCATTCTCTGCTCCGTTTTTAAACACTGGCTCTTGTTCTTTAGAAATTCCCTTGTAATGATGCAGGTTTCTGTGACTAACTTTGAGGATTACTGCTTAGACCAAAATTGTCATTCCTTTCTGTGTTCCCTGGCCTTGGCTCCTCCCTGAAAAAAGTGAAATTGGAACTCAGAATATTTTAGTGTCTGTAAGACTTATGCACGCCTGGAAATTAGCACCTCACACACCCCACATCAAATACAAAGGTTTGTACATGTGGAGAGAAATTGAGTAAAAAGAGTCATCCTTTTTATGCAAGCCAAGAAAGGGAAAACAGATTCACAAGACAGCAAGAGCCTGTCTACCCACTTATTTGTTTATCCTAATTGATATTTTCAAGGCAGCTCTCCTCTGAAGTGCTTCAGGCACTCTGCATGTATTTGTTACAAAACCTCCCACTGACTCTGTGTGGTTCACAAGAAAGAAAATAGTCCTAGTATGGTATTCCACCATGTCATGTATATTTCCTTGTTTAAACCACAACAACCTCAGAAGGTGGGTGTAGGTAGAGTAAGGATAATATTATGAAAATGCAGATCATAACATATCTCCAACTCATTGTTATCAAGACCTAGCTACCCCTCTGCCTCAAAAATCCAGTGACTGCTATCTCAGTTTACAGCCCTGCCATCCATCCGGTTGGGCAAGCAACACATTTATAGTCATTCTTGATGTCTATCTCTCCATCTGCCATCACTCTAGGTTCCGCTTGGAGAGCGGAGAGAGGTAAGACAAAGTAAATGGTGCGGTTGGGGAGTGATCAGAGAGAAAGATATTGGGAAAGACTGGACAATACATAACAATGCCTTGGATTAGGGTATTCGAGAAACAGGTAGAATCGAGATATTTAGAAAGTTGAACCAGTGTTGCATAAGGTCCCAAAACTAGGATATGGTAAAAATGAAAATAAAACTTCCATCTTCGAACCTAATTCCAATACAATTTCCTCTTGCCTGCCTTTTTGCATGTCCCTTAAATGAAGACATACTTTTAACCAGAGACTTACATTTTCAGTTTGTTTGTTTGTTTGTTTGTTCATATGTATAATGTGGCTAATAATGGTACTTACCTCATAGGTTTATTTAAAGTAAAGAAGAAATTAGATAACATATAAAAGGTTTACCATATATGAGGTAAGCTCAATAAATATATAGGTATGAATATATATATGCTTTGATACCTTAATAATAATTATTATAGTGTTAAAAAGATAACTCAAAAAGGGGACAAATCAGAACTGCAAAAATGCTACGTCCTTCTGCATCTGCTTCATTCTGTGTCTCATTTTATTGAAGTCAGAAGCTGACAATAAGTCTTCAGTCCCTGCCTCCTGCCCGACACTGATGATGGAAAGTTGTAAAAGTTCTCCCACTCTGCCCAGTCTTCTAGTTGTGTGTGTGTGTGTGTGTATGTGTGTTTCAAATTAATTTTGTGAGACAAGCGGAAGATGCTGCCTTGATTTGTCCTTGGAAAAAGTCCTGCTTCTTGATTGAAGAAATATTTTTACAGCCTAAATGTGCAGGTCAAAGTAATTTTTTGACAGGTAAAATACTTAGCTGTGACTCTCCATGAATCTTCTTTCTTGTTTTTTTCCTGTATTCCCTCTCTCCTGCCCTGCTAATATCTGTCTCCTCAGCTCACAGGAGCCTCCTCTCTGTCTGCTACTGCCCCTCACTGGCCTGCCAGCACCTCCTCTGTGCCACCTTTCTGTGCCTCCTTTGATTCTTATCCTGCTGGAATGTGGAGTCTGGCTCTGAATTTTCTCTCAGGGCCTTGACCTCTTAACACCTTGATTATTAACTGATTTATGAGTAACCCCTGGAAGAATTAAGGAGGTAGTGCAGCCCTGCCTGGGGTCCTGAAGCTATGGGACAAGCAGAGAATGCCTTGGCCAGAGTATCACATCATATTGATTGAATAATAGTTAACTTAAAGCATTTATGTGTTTTACAAACAGTGGAATAAATTAAGGTAAAATGCTAGATCTGCCATTTTCAAGTTTTGTGACCTTAGGGATATTTTTTTGCCCACCTAATCCCAATATCTTCTCTGCAAAATACCTTCTAGGTGTAAATAAAATCAGTGTGTGAGGCACTTAGTATACTGCCTGGCACAGAGACTTACCTAATAAGAATTAGATTAGTTTTTATTTTAAAAATAATACAATCATCTCCTAACTTGGACAAGAAAACTGAAGTCAAAGAGGTTGAAATATTTGTCCCAGGTCAGAGATGACAAGTGACAGACCTGGGATGGGTGCCTTATCATCTCTCTCTGCTCAATTGAAACCTTGTTGTTTTAACTCCCAAATCCTTGATTCAGACCACTAGGTCACACATAAACCAAATAAATAGCATGCTTGGGTGGTAGACACTTTAGGCTGTGCCCAAGAACCCCAAGATTATGAATTCCCTCCTTTTTGTCTTTAAAGGTACATGGTCAAGGAATAATTTCACTGATGCTTTGCTTCCTGTTTTCTAGCATGGTAGACTCTGGATTGGTTAAACCAACCAATAAAGCAAGCAGACAAATCACTCTCTGTCAATTGTGAGCACTCCCAGTCATGGTTTGTGCAGGGCAAGCCTGCTGGGAAACGATCTCTCCTCTTCCCTCTAGTCTATGGCCCTTCCTCTTGTCCCTCTTTCTGTTCCCCACTGCCCCTTTGTTCATCTCACCTCCTCCATCGTTTTATATTGTCAGCCCCAGTTTCCTTTAGCGTTTCCTCCCCTTATAAATAGCACACCCTGCTCTAGCTGCTGCTGGAGATGCCTTTCCTTTTATGTCTGGAGCATTCACCTTCCTTCCGAGCGCACCTCCTCCTCTACTCTGGCTACCTCCTACCTATACCCATACTTCCCATTCACCATGGATGATATGTCCTCTAGGAAGCCTTCTGTGAGTTCTCCCCACACCGCCACTACAGTCAACACGGAGGCACAGTCAGGCTGGGTTCCGTGCCTCTTCTCTGCTCTCTAACATCCCACTGACTCATTTGATTATAGCATTTCTCCTATTGTATTATATCAGTTTACCAGTCTTCATCCCCAGCTGGACTCTAAGCTTCTTGAATCTAGTGACTCTATTTTGTTCAAGTTGAATTCCAGCTCACAAGCAAAATGCTGAACATAATGGGTTCTCAATAAATCTTATTCAATAAATTAAATGATTTAAATATAATTACTGTGTTAGTAAAAGTCACCCAAGAAGTAGATACCAAGAAAGGATTAAACATGCAAGGATTTAATTAGGGAAAATGCCTATGAGAGAAAACTGAGGTGGGGATAAGGATATGCTCAGAGAACCATCAGATGGAGATGCAATCTGACCCACAGTGAAGGAGAGAGAACAGGAAGACTGGGGGATGGGGGATGCAACTGCCACACAGCCTAAGGAAGTTTCATCAAAGGACCTCTGTGTATCCCAGGGCTTGCCTTAGTATATCTGCTGTGATCAGCCTCTTGAAAGTAGGGTGGCCTGGATGTGGAAGTTGAGATGGGCTGCAGAGCACAAGGAGGCCTTGGCCAATTACCTTTCCTGATGATGGAGGTCTGAGAAGCACATTCTCATGGTGACCACAAATACTAAACTGAGATTATTATCCACTGCTGCCTCACCAATCAGTTTTTTATTCAACTATTATTTACTGCATGAATCTTTCATGGTAAGAACAACATCAAAAACAGGCATATGGAAGTGAAGGCAAAAGTACTTGCCCTTAATGGGCTTATGTTCTAGGAGGGACACAGGCATATATACAACTCACCATGGTTGAGAGTGGTAACATGGAGCTTTGGGAGTACAGGAGTGGGATAAGCTATGCCACATGAGGGTGGATGGAGAGCACCAAGAGTGGCTTCAAAGGGCAGGTAAAACTTGAGACTAGTCCTTCAAGGTGGAGTTGGGGTTCTGTAGATGGCAGAGAGGGAAAGGAAGACTCTCCAGGCAGAGGGATGAAGAGAGCTGCAAGTCGTCTGGGCTCCCTAGAGTTTTAACTAAGATGTGAGAGCCATGGACAGTGAAACAAGCCACATGGTTAGGGCCATATTACCAAAGACCTATCAATAGCCAACCCCTGGGTTAGGGCTGGGGACTCAGAGAGGACTCATACCTGATAAGGGAGGCAGCCATGTTAATAGGTAATGGAAACTCAATATCATAAATGCACAAGAAGCAATGGAATTCCTGAGGAAGGTATCTACCCTGGACTGAAAGGAGAGGGAAAGGAAGGCAAGAAAGGTTTGCTTGAACAGGTAACAGTGCTTCTAATTTTATTTTGTAATTTAGCAGCCTGATGTTGGACCTTCATTTATAGAGAGGGGAAACTGAGGAAAAATGAATAGGTCAGACATCTTCTGTTAGGGAAGTCACAGACCTCTGTTAGTGCTATCTCCCAGACCTCGCCTACCCCCACACCTCACCTACCCACAGCTCCTTCTCTGGAGAAGTCACAAACATGTACTAAGTGGTTATCCTCTGGCCTTCCTACCACCACCTCCTTTTCTATTGTGCACCATTCTACAGCCTGGGGGAGATGAAAAGGCCGGGCCAGGCCTTAAACTTGGAAACCAGGAACAAGCAGCCCCCAAATACCTATCCAAACATGAATTCTCAGTGGCAGGGGCCTCACCCCCAGTGGATAAAAACACATTCAAACAGTATAGACTGGTCTCTCTTCTGCACAACGTGGGGCATGAGGGCCTGCTATCTGTCAACCACGACCTGGGGCAGTTTCTGGCCATCCCAAGAGACCAGCCATAATGGGACATCTTCCCCTGCTTTTTTGGACTCTTTGTGCTCAGTAAGTGACAAGGAGATATGCCCTTTCATTTGTTGAAAGTTTCAGGTGTGCCTGAAACTCTGTTCCCTTGATCCTTTGTGGCAACTTGCTTCACATCTTCATGTCGTCCCCACAGCCTTTGGCACCATTTAACTCAGATCTTGTCACTCCTTTGCTTAATTTATCATGCATAGAAAAACATTTAAGCCCCTTGTCCTGACTTTTGGGGTTCCATGGACCTGCCCTTTATCTGCCTTTCTGTCCTCATCTCACACACTTCTCTTCCTCTCTCACTCTGCTCCAGCTATATTGGCCTTCTCTCAGAATCTCAAATAATCCAAACTCCTTTCCACCCAAGAAACTGGCCAGGGGTGAGGATTCTGCCTGGAATGCACATTCCCTGAGACCTTTGCAAGGCTGACTCTTTGACATTTGGGTCTCAGCTTCAAGAGAGACTTTTTGTGACCACACAGTGAAGAGTGGTCCCTCTGTCTCTCTTTATTGCATCAGTCCAATTTACTTCTTTTATTAGAGAAATTTTGAGTTAACTGAAAAATCATGCAGAAAATGCAGAGTTCCCATATATCCCCCTATTCTTATCACCTTACATTATATTGGTATAATTAGTGAAAGATTATTATGATTGTACTATTAGCTATAGTCCATGGTTCAACTTGCTTTTACCATAGCACACATTATTCCCTGGTAGTTTATCTTTTAAAAATTCTTTTTATTTGATCATTATCTACTCCACTCACATGTAAGCACCTTGAAAATCGCATCTGCCTTGTTCACAGCTATATCCCCAGTACCTCAAATAGCACCTGGCTCGTAGCAGGCAACAACATATATTTATTGAATGGATGAAGGAATAAATAAACGAATGAATAAATGGAAAACAGTCCCTGTTTCCCAGGTCTTCTGTTCTTCATGCTGTTTCTATGGGCTGCAGGGAGGAGAAAAGCAATCACCAAAGAGAACACATGCTCCTGAGAAAAAGCACACTTTGAAAAATGAAGTGCTCCCTGTCATTAGCTTTCAGTCAAGCATCACATCAGGAAACTTTTGCATCAGGTGCAGTGATTGGACCTTGAGGGGGGATGCCTGTAATGCAGGACCCAGCCCTCCTGTGAGCTGGAACAGATGGTTCCTTCACACACATCTAAATAAATCTGTAATGGTGTTGGCCTGCAAGCACAGCACAGGTGAACCTTACTTTACAGAAGAGAATGTGTTTGGGGGATGTTATATGGAAATCAGTTTCTACAATGCCACTAGTTTTCATTTTAGATAGGTTTATCTTCTGTTTGGAGTGCCACCATTGTTTCTGGTCTAGTCTAGTACCAGCACACCCCCTAAATATCTCTCCCCATCCCCATCAAGAAATCCCACACAAACTATCAGGGATATCATCTTAGAGCATCACTCCCGTAATGCATCCCTCGCCATCAATATCTTGGTAATGAGTCCCCTTCGATTATCTGATCAAGATAGAGACTCATACACAACATGGCTGTAATTAGGCTGTGCTTTGATTAGCAAGTTGACTACTTGTAATCACAGCTGATGCTTTATAGGGCAGGAGAGATCTTGGAGAAGTAAGTTAGTGGATTGTTTGGAAAGAAAGCCTAACAAGACAACAGCAAACATTCTGCATAGAAAAGAGAGAGAAAAGATAGCAGTGCACTAGAGAAGAAGCAGTGATGATGTATGCAAACAAAGGTAGGGGAATTGTTCTCTCTCTCTTCCACCCAAGTTATGAGTAATCAAGGGAGCAATCTGAAGCTTCCCAAGGAACCAAAATCAAAGGTGAGTATATGTTAGTATTTTCCAAACCCATTTAATCCCCTTTCTTCCTCACTAGACTTAAAGTTCCAGGTGATTTGGGCCATCTAACACCATTATATCCCCATTGCTAAGCACACAGTATGGGGTTTAACAAAGTGTTTTGAAATAATAGATAAATGAATGATAAGAGTGATGCTCAAGTGAGGATTCAGTGATGAGAGAGAGCAATAATGCCACGTCAAAGAAACCATTTATAGGACTGTGGGGAAGAAGTGGCAAGGACATGTCTTTCTGAGAGTGCTGTGAAAAAACTTCCAAAGGTGAGACTTGGGTGGACACAGAGACTTTTAGGTTTTATATTGCATTGGTTGGAAATGCCCTGTCTTTTCATTTGTTTTTTGTTGTATTTAAGATTTTAGCAAATTCTGTATTTCTAGTATTCCATGGTGCTGCAGGATGGAGTGTGGAGGAGAGTGATCTTAGGACATGACAAATAAGACATTCTTATATGTAAACTACATTCTTAAGGAACTTGTGCATAAATATAGGCCCTTACATGAGAAACTTCTTTATTAAGTTACTCTTATGTGCTGGGCCCTGGTGCTTGGATAACATCCATTAATCTTATCTAATTCTCACAGAGAATTTGAGAAGTAGATATTATTTTTGCTATTTACAATGAAGGAACTCAGATTTCAGAGAGGTACAACAACTCTTCCATAAACACGTAGCAAGTACCAGGTTAGACGTGAGGCTAGAATCCAGGTCTCCTAATTCCCAGGTCAATTTTCTTTTTCTTTCCTCAATGCTATTCCCAAAAGATATTACCAGAGGATGAAACCTAATCTCCCCTTCTTACATTACTTAAATACACATTTTATGGCTCTTACTGTTTATCTTGTCCTGTTTTCCAAGACACCTCCACAAAAACTTGAAAGTAGAACTGGCAAATACCTGGCACACGTGCCATTTCTCTTTCACACATGGCAGAAATCACCAATTAAATGTAACACTCTGTCCTATGGAGTTCAGATGCAACCTCAGAATCCTTCTTAGTACACAGAGCTTCAAAATTTACTCACAATTGATAAGAATTTCCATATACAGATGAAATTTATTTGCTACTCCTGCTTATATATTCCTTGGTAAAACAATGAATGCAATAAAATGGGGATTGGGCTAGAAGTTGAGAAATCTACATTTCAATCCCACAAGTTGCCAACCCTAAGTGACTTTGGAATCCCTTCTTTTCTCTAAGTAAGACTTTACTATTTATAAAAGGAAAGCTTTGGATTAAATAAACTCCAAGTTCTCTTATTCCACTAATATTTTGGAAGTGACAAGGGTACTTAGAGCAATTCATAATTTCTATATCAAATTCACAGAGGCTAGCTAAATGGATAGACTAATGAATGCTTTGGTTTTAAGGAGTCCCTTTACTATTTGTGTTCATCCTGCTAGGTAACATTCTTGCATTTCAGAAAGGATTTCAAAAAGATGATGCTAGTACCCAAAAGATGGGCTTTGAAGGTAGATTTTCACCTCTTATAGAAGGTGATACTGTGTGCTAAGGACATATGCATATTTTCTCTCTTTGTTCAAACACAGATTATTGACAAGAGGGAAGGATTCACAGATAGGGAAATTCAGGTTCCTAATAATGTCTCATCATGTGAGCAAGAATTAAGAAGATTCTGTTGACATTAGTGGACGGAGAGTATTGGTCCCAATTATCTTCTCTTAATTCAGGGCACTTTGTAACTCATTCATATCATTAACTATTACTACTTGTTACCTGAAGCTGGAAGGTCCCATAAGGAAATTTTAAGGGACAAAGAAGAAGATAAGCTAATTTCTACCTTCATTTATTAAATTATCCTACATTGCAGAAATAATAGGGAAATTCTGGCAACAGGATGGACTAAACTAGTATAGATACTCTCTCTCACTGCAAAAACATATCAAAATATGTTTTTAAATATTTATCAGAATTTGAAAGAAAGAAAGAGAAATACTTAGGAGCCAGATACAAAGAAATAACTCAAAAAAAAAAAAAATGTGAAATGAGCAAGGCCATTTGCCATGGGGAGAGGGTAAGTGAAGTAATGTAAGTCCTTATATCTAGAAAGCAGGATTTACTGTCCTGAGGAAAGGAGGCTGGTTTTGTGACATTTCACAAAAAGGTGAGAAATTGGAGATGTGACAAAAAGGCTGGGGCCCTGCATAGGTCTGTATAGTTGTTGAAAGGGAACAGAAGGATTCTGCTCAGAGTCTGAGTAAGCAGGGAGAAATTTTCTAGGGCTACAAATGGTTGGAGGAAATCTCCTGGGATTAATCAAAACTCCAAATTTGTGCCATGTATGGATGTAGATTTTGAACTTATATGGTTCATATTGTATTAGAATCCCAAGGTCAGAAATTAACATTAAAAATTTGATCTAGGGTGAGTGACTCCTTTGATTCTCAAATAGTCGGATGTTAAAAACTACAGATGTTAAAAAGACACTTCTACAACCAAGGAATATGGACTTCCATGAGGAAAAAAATATTCTGCTGAAGATAAGATCAAATAAGAAAGAAAAATTACAAACCCATCTTCTTTAAGGAAGAGTAAGGAAACAAAAAATAAAAATTAGCATCCCATGAACTAGAGGTAATAGAAAAATCTGAGAATAAGTATAAAATAAGTTTAATTAAAATGAATAGAACTAAAAATAAAAATCACTATAAAGGATTCTATAAAACAAACATAAAATAGATCTGAAAGAGAATCAAATTAGTTCATAAATGAAACAGTCTTTGAAATTATAAAAACAATACACAGAAAATTATAAATCATAAATTTGTTCAAATTTTTAAAAAATATTCAATCTGGAAATATATAGAATAATATGTTTCAGTGTGTGAAGTGCTCTGATCCTACATTCCTCTCCATCAATAATGATGTTCAACACATACTCATACATTTATACATATACAAATACATATATTGTGTTTTAAATGTAAATTATATGAAGTTACCTATAGTACTTCATTAACTGCAGTTGATGCCAATGCTGGATGCTTTCTGATATCAGATCATGTGTACTTTTCTCATTTGTTTTACAAAATTGCATATATATTGATAAGCTGTTCCCCCTTCTTGATATTACAAGCAATATTGGAAAGACCGTATTTGTGTCTAGCATTTTGTGTAGATGTAAGCTTTACAAAAGGCTAAGCTACTAGAAGAATTGTTGTGGCAAAGAATATGTACATTTAAATTTTGAAAAATACTTATATATTGTCTTTTTAAAAAAGCCAGTTATCTTCCTTAACTGAAGAAGTTCCAATCATAAGTGTCTTAGTTGAATTCTCAATGAGGTCTTTTTATTTTTATTTTTTCAAAAGAGGTTGGGGGAAGGTGTTTGAGGCCAAAGTGAACTTGAAAACTACCAAACTAATTGAGCACAAGGTTTCTTCCAGCTTTAGCAGAGTTGACCTGGATGATGAATGGGCCAGAAACTCCCCTTCTAGCTTGTGGTAGCTCCTTGGAATTGCTGTGGTTTAAAAACCACAAAGCAAATACTCTCAAAAGTGCCTTTTAGATCCTATGAGTAATTCTATCAGCTCAATGTCTTTGAGTTTTCCTACCACCTCCTGTGCTCTGCTCAGTCCAGTAAGGCCCAGAGGGCCTTCCTCCCCAACCCTAACTACTAGTACTCTGAATCCTGCACCTGCATCCTCTTTTCTGGACACAAGGGACTCCTGCTTGGCTATTGTAGGTGGCTTCAAACTAGTTAAAGCCAGCCAACATCCCTCTAAGGAGTAGCTCATCTGAGGGTGATTCAGGAACCAATAAAGAATGGCAAATCACTTTATGGAAATTAGCTTTTAATTATTCATTTGCAATTTAACTGCAATCCAGCAGGTGTCCTGATAGGATGAGAATTAGTTGATAAGTGGATTGTTTTTTTTTTCTCTCTGCAGGACTCATTCAATATGTCTTTCCCAAAATCCACCTGAAATTATCCAACTTCAAGAGACCATTGGGAAGGAGCAGTCCATCTCCTCCAGAATGTGTAATCTGGGTGAAGATGTCATTATTCATTTATTCATTTATTGAATGACTCTCATCCTTTGCTGATGACTTGTGGAAGAGTCAAGAAAAAGGATTGATTAAAAGGAGAAAAAGTACATAAAATAATCTGATGTGAGTTCATGTTTTAACTTTTCCTCCTTTACCTATTTCCTGGAAGCAGGTAGTGAGGTATTATGAGACTAAAACAAAAACAAAAACAAATAAATTAGAGCCGAAGACCTGGGTTCGAATTAAAATGCCACCAGTTACTGGCTGTATGACCCTAGCAAATCAATTAACCTTTCTGAACCTCAGTTTTCTCATATGCAAATATTCAATCCCTGAATGGCTTTTGCACAGAATGAAAATACAATGTGTGTGCCTTCAAAATTGTAGGTCTTAATAAGTGACAGTGGGTATGATTATTATGCTCCACACTCTTCTTTGAAGTGTCTTGGAGGGCTAATCTGGGGCCTTAGGGCATTTGGCAGTTTACAAATGTCCACAGGAGCATTTTCATCTGTGAGGTTTGGAGTGCCATATTCAGAAAGAGCTCAATAACCTTATCAACCTCCTCCTAGCAATGAAAGACTTCTCAAATGAATGATCTGCAGATTCAAGATTTGGAGATAGATTAGAACCTGCCCCTCTTCCCTTTAACCTTATCATTAGTTCCATGGCCATAAATTAAATAAGTTATGCGAGAAAGCCTTTGTTAACTCTGAAAAGCTCTTCAGATATAATTATGATAATGATGGCATCCCAGGATCTTAGACTTAGAAAATATCTGATTATTACTAATGAATTAAATAAATACTAATTACTGAGTGTCCATACCATGGGAAACAAAGCAAAAACAAAACAACAAAAACAAATAAACAAAAAACCCATATTTGGATAACAATCTAGTCCCTAGCTTGATATATTGGTTTCAGTTTATTGCCTAACTTAACTTTCCAAGGCCCGCTAGTGAAAACCCATGGACTACTGCAATTTTTTTCTACTCTCTCTCTTTTGTTCTATAGTGCCTTTTTCTTCCTCCCATCCTTCCAATCTTCCTTACTTTCATAGAGCTGAAATTTTGCAAAAATTCAAAAGGGGACAGGATAGAAGAAATAACTCAGTGATTTTTGGTTTGTAACATATTTCACATTAATTTTTTGTTCATAATCTGGCTTCTTTTTTTACCTCTCTAGCCTAATTTTCTGCCATTTTTCTCCCCAAGACATATGATCCAGACCTTTGGAAGGGTTCTCCATTTTTTGGACAGGCCCTGCAATCTTTTGCTTTGAGAAGCATATCTTTTCCCCTCTATGGAATTTTCACCTGACTACTCGTCCTTTAAATTTCACTTTCTTCAACAAGATTTCCAGGAGACTCTCTACCACATTTTCAGGCACAATTAGTATGCATTCTCATCCCAACTCATTACACTCCCAAAACT
Source organism: Cabassous unicinctus (assembly GCA_029593785.1). Classification (NCBI taxonomy): domain Eukaryota; kingdom Metazoa; phylum Chordata; class Mammalia; order Cingulata; family Chlamyphoridae; genus Cabassous; species Cabassous unicinctus. The sequence goes on from JAQZBX010001304.1 coordinate 20,052, forward strand.
TTACTGCAACTATCTACTTAGTTGCCTGCCTTCCCCATTGATGATAAGTTCCTTGGAAGTAGGGTCTCTGTTTCCTTGTTAACAACTGGACACAGTGTCTGGCACATAGGTCTCCAATGAATATATGTTGAATGAATGTTGAATACCAAGCTGGGAAACCACAGAAGCTCAGATCTGGCATAGGCCTTTGAGATCTAGCTCAATCTCCTCATTTACAGATGATTAAATATAGGCGCATTGAGATGGTGAAGACTCGAGGCCATGGAATATAAACATCATTCAATAAGCATTAAAAAAGCATCACTTTCTTGAGCAGGGGACAGTAGGAAATAGTGATGCTTTAGGATGATTCGTTCATCTGGTGTCATTATTATTCCCACTTTTCCCTGATAACAATATTTACAGTATTTCCTCCTTACTCAGCATTTAATACTGTACATATTAGGATACAAATTTATATCTAGTGTTCCTCAGAATCCTGGCACTAGTTTGTTGAAGTAAGTATTTGCAAAGATGGAAAGGGTCCTTGGGCTATCAAAAGTTACATTCTCATAGATCTCTACTGAATCCATAAGACCAAACAGGCAATGGACCTCATCTCTAGTATCCTGAATCTGACTCATGCCTAGTTCAATATGAAGCCCAAAGCCCAAAGGGAAAAGCCATCTAAGGATCAGTGTGAAATATGAGAGACAAGAGAGGGAACTGTCTGTCTCTAAGGCAGGGAGCACCTATAAGGAATATGCACTGTTTTATTGAGCAGATGTATCTACACTCCCTACATGTGGAATGACGATTGGAGCTGAGTATATTTGCTTTCTAACTGCCCTTCCCATTCCTGGAACCTATCCCATCTCTTCCTTGGGGGAAACGAAGGGATCTGAAATAAATTTAATTGAGGAAAGAGAGAGAGAGAGGAAAAAGAGAGAGGGAGGGAGGGAGAAAGGAAGGGAGAGAAAGAGAGAAATGGCTAGACTATATATAGAGAAAGAGACAAGAAAAGGGAAGTAAAGAAGTGATGAAAAACAGAGTAAAGCAGACAAAGAGAGAAAAAAGTAGGAAGAAAAAGGTAAAAGCCAGAGACAGGAGAGATAGATAGAGAGAGACAGACAGAAGAGATCTAGAGAAAGGAAGGGAAAGAGGATGGAAGGAAAGAGAAAGAGACAGAGAAAAAAAGAGAGAATTATGAAAGACAGCTAGACCAAAACAAAATAAATATAAAGAAATGTTCAATTCTCCAGACAGATGGTAAGTGTCATAGTGAGGGGTCAAGGAAAATAATGCTGTGTCAAAACTGACATCAGATTAAATTAGACAGCTTAGGAGGAAATCATGGTAAAATTAAATCTAATGGAATAGAGAGAGGTGGAGAGGAGGGGAAGGCACCAGATGGCTGGAGCAGAGGGCAGTGAGGAATTGACTAACCAAAAAAAAAAAAAACCCCGCAAAGGCACAGGCATGCACTAAAAACCAGACCAAAAAGTCTGAGATTTCTAGAAATGTTTTGGTCTAAAACCTGGGAAGTAAAATAAAGAGGAAATAAAGTAAAACTCAAGCCCGGGAGGTCCTGGGGCTGGAACAATGTGCTTTGCTACGGCGCTGGGTTGGGAGAAATAAATGAGATAGCTCTGAGGTTAGTCCTCTCATTCATGAACAAGGTAAGCTGGGCAAGTTGAGGAAACACTCAATACTTCGGTTTCTCTAGCTGTAAATGTGAGGGACAGGCTAGGTAAACTGCGAGGCCCCTTGTAACTCTGCGATGGGATTGACATCCAAAGATGAGGCTGAGGGTCCAAACAAGTAGAAATGTGGGACTCAGGATGAATTTGCTAATGACTTGTCAAGCTGAGCTGTGACAAGAGCCCTATACCTGGAAAGCCCTCACCACAAAGGGCCTTTTAATTGACACTGGAGTAGTGGCAAGAATGCTGGACTCTGCTTTGGTGTCTGCCAGAAACTAACGGCGTGGTCTTGGGCAGTCGCTTTACCTGACTTTGCCTCTATTTTCTAAAGCATCCAATGTGCATGCGCTGTGTCTTGAAAAGATATTCATGATCCTGAATCCCCAAAACATTGTAAACATGTTGACCACAATTAAAATGTGAAAGAGAAAATACCCAAAATGTTGCAAACATGTTGATCAAAAATAGAATGTAAATAAGTTGAGAAAAACATATTATAATAAGTGATAACCAGATATATGTGCAAAGAAATGACATGGACTGGCATGATGCCAGCCAGATGGACTTCTGAAAACCCCGTACAGTGGTCATTAGGTTGAGACAGATGGACCCCCAGTCACCTGTGCTATGCTACAAAGAAACTGACTGCAGCACAGTGACCTGCACACCCTGCCATGGGCTTTGGATCCTCCACTAAATGCCACATGGAAACCGCATCCTGAGCCTGCTTTTTAAAGGTCTCTGCCTTCAGTCCAGTGTCTCTGGGAGGATGGATGTGAAAAACTCTGTATACTCTACTTTTAAATGTGTTTTGTGTTCTTGACCTGGTTATTTTGCATATTGGCCATATTGGTAGCTTATAATGAAGAAAGCAAATAAATTGCATTGATGAGTGAAACTAGAGTCTTGTTGGATCTGCCTTCAAGTGTTAAATTTACTTTCAATTTTGATCTGCTTTGGGTTTGTTTCAATTACATTTACATGACAATTGGTATAGTTGACAGAATACTAATGCCAATGCAAATTCCTTCTTAGGGCACTGCAACTGGTATATTCACATTTAAAGTATAAATTCTTAAAAAAAAAGAAAAAAAAAAACCTGAAGAAAGTGTTAGAAAATACTCAAGATGTGGGAAAATCTTTTTAAACACCTATAAAGAGAAAACAATGGGTTAAAAAATGAGAATCCTTGGAAGCAGAAAGAGGATCTCATAAGACAAAAATTTAAGATTAGGGACTCCTCAGATATCAGCCTGATCACCTGACCAGAAGAGTTATATTCTATAATTAAAAGAGCTAAGAAGGATAAAATACCTTCTTTATTATGGGACCATAAGCAAAATAGACAAAGATAGAAATAAAGGAAAAATTCTGGCCAGAAGGATTGTGCCTAAAAGACCAATCCTAAATCTGATCCCATTTGCTCCAGATAATGACCCAGATCCCTTGCCAGGCAATGATGACTATCCAGATGATCCATATAACCCAGGTGGATGGGTGGCCAGACCCATGACTACTGTCAAAATTCCCAAGAACAATAATGATGATGGCCTTACTTCAGTAACAGAACAAAGCACATTTTCCAGACCAGAAATCATAAAATTAAGGCAAGAATCTCACAAAATGCAGAAACAACTGAAACACACTGGCTATCATATTTATAGTTCAGAGGAGGATATAATTTGCCATTAACAGGCAGCAAATTAATACAATTAGGAAACACATCTAATGATGCTAGGTTAAATCAAGTATTTACAAGTTTGGGAGCAAAAAACATTCAGAAATAGAAAAATCCCTGCTTGATTGTATATTGGGGGCCTGGAAATTAAGGTGGCCCTCACCAAATTTAATAGCAGTGAAAACAGGGACTTGGTCCTATGCTAGGTATGCCAGTAATATCTCCATGAAGCTGGGGCTATTGGCTATGATTGACGATGGTTGTACTAATAGTCTGTTAGAAGCAGAAGCAACAGATCAAATTAAGAAAATTATACTAAGATCAGCACTAAGTCATGAGAGAAAGCCTCAATTCACAATTTTCACAGGTGCTTATACAATTGGCAAATTAATTGATGCAATTAGAACTGCTAACGAGTTAAGTCAGGATAAAAATTATGCATTCAGAGCACTGCTTATGTTTGAAAAATCAATGAGACTACCCCCATTTAATCCAGAATGGGAAAACCCCCTGCCAATAGGGAAAATGAGATACAAAATTTTATGAATCCCTTCAATAATAGGAATAGGGGTTTTAGGTAACCAAATTAGATAAGAGCACCATTTAGAAACTATGGCAATGGCAAACAGAACTTTAGACCACCTAGAACCCCTTACAGAGCTAGGGTAGTAACAAGTAAATGCAAAGTGAATCAAGGAAAAGGATTGAGACACACAAAGACCTTGTCTCCCATAGGGACCTGGCAGTTTCTGTCTCCTGGCCAAAGCTGTAGACAATTACCTACATATCAGTATGGTCATTTCTAAGGATAATGGTAAATGTGAACATTTAATGTTAGTAGATACTGGATCCCAGATCACAATGATTGAAAGCCAGATTAACAAATTGAAAAAGATAAAGAAAAGGATTATATTGAAGGTATGGGAGGCAAAATTAGAATAGGAATTTGGGTTAATAGATTAATTATAATAGAAGAAATGGAACCCCTTAAAGCCAAATTCCTAATAGGGCCTAACTTAGAAAACATATTGGGAATGGACATTATTGCACCATATGTAAAAAGAAATAGGGAATATATGACAGTTGTATTAGCAAAGGCTAAGTGGACTCCTGTCATGTTACCAGATATATAGAGAGTGATTAATATCCCACAATATAACTTAAAAGTAGGTTTCTAGGATATTACTAAACAAATATAAGAACTATTGGAAGAAAGCATAATGATCCTAACCATTTCACCTTATAACAATCACATTTGCCCTGTTAAAAACCAGGTGGATCTTACAGATTATTTTAGAAATCTCAATAAGGCTACTCCTAAACTGGAAGAAACATTACCTGATATTGATAAACTAATTAATAAAATTACCACAGGAAAAAGAACATGGTATACAACCATAGATCTTTGTGATATGTTCTTTGCAATACCTATTGTTAGTCAAAGTCAAGCTGTAACAGCTTTCTCATGGGAAGGAAGGCAATATATGTTCACTGGATTACCACAAGGATATAGTAATGGCCTGATAATCCCCTACAACCTGTTCACACAAGATTTACATAGTGAACCCGGAGGTGGATGAGGACTGTGGTTAACAGTACCAATACCAATGTTCTTCTATGAACTAGAACAGATGTACATGACTATTACAAGGTGGTAAGAATATGGAAATGCATGGGAAAAATACAATTAAGGTAACTGATGGACTATAGTTAACAGCAAAATTGTAACATTCTTACATCAATGTCAAAGAAAATATTGTGTTAATAATAGGAGGGGATGGAAAAAATATACCAAAAGTACGCTATTGACCATAGTTAGTGGTAATAATCTGATGATTCCACAGCAATGTGAGGTGTTGGTGGAGGGGTGTTGTATGAAAATTCTTCACATTATGTGTGATTATTTTGTAAGCTCATGACTTCTCTCATAAAAATATATATTAAAAATCAAAGATTTACATACATTCTCTAAAACATATCCATACCAGTATGCTATCTTATCTTACGCTGATGAGAAAAGAGAACAGGAGAACACTAAAATTACAAATAATTTCTTTCTAATAGAAAGAGTATAGATTGTAAATCCTAATAAAGTACAAGGATCAGATACTATTGTAAAATTTTAGGAATACATTGGTCCGCAGAAGGACAAACTGAAACACATCCAATCATAAACAAATTATAACAGTTACAACAACCCAACACAAAGGAAGAGACACAAAATTTGATAGGTTTATTTGGCTATTGAAAACAGCATATACCCCATATAGGTATTTTGTTGAAACCAGTATATGAAACAACAAGGAAAAGCAAAATATATATCTGGGGAGAAAAGCAGGAATTAGCATTACAATGCAATTATAATTTATCAGACATTAGCACTGATAGTACCAGTTTCTAAACTTAGACTAGAATGTATATTTACACAAGGCTTTGTCACATTATGGACCAAGACACTTAAAGACTCTAAATTCTATCAGTAGGTTTCTGGATTAAAAAAATGCAGTGGGTTCAGACCAGGTACTCCCCATTAGAAAAGAATGCCTGGGCACTGTATGAAGCACTATAACGTACAGAGCCTTTAACAGGAAAACAAAGCATGTTGCTAAGTATCCCACAACGCATACTGGCATGAGCTAAGCAAACACCAAATGAGCATAAAGGAACTGTGTCTGACCAATGGGGTGTCAACTGGAAATGGTATTTTTCAGAGCAGGGCATTCAGATGGATGGTCTATCCTCTTCATTAACTGAAAACATATCAGCATTGCCAAACACGGGCTTGTTGGACTTTCTGACAAGTGAGTTGATCCAAGCACAAGCAGTTGGGCAATGGAGACCACCTGGTCTGAGGCACTCAACAATGCACGGATTACAGATGGTTGTGCCACCATGACCTCCTCTGGAGTACAATGCAAGGCTGCAGCCTTGAGACCCAAAGATGCAAACTCCCTAATTGAGGGACAAGGCATTCAGAGGACAGCACAATGTGCAGAATTAGTGCAATCTGACTGGCAATTAAACAAACATGAAAAGAGAAAAAAGACATATTTATAGATTCACGGGCAGTGGCTAATGCACTAACAATATGATCTAGATCATGGAAACTGAATGGTTGGCAAATTAATAACCATGACATTTGGAGCAATGAAATACAGGATAAAATAGCTAATTCAGAAATACATCATGATCATACATGTATCAGCACATCAAAAAGACACATTTAAGACAATATAACATAATAATGTAGTGGACTGATTAACCAGGATAGAAAAAAAGACATAGAGCAACTATACCTAAGGTGATAATAAAGAAAGAAAAAGGGGAATGAAGAATACAGAAAGAGGACATAACACCATGGAGGACAACATATGAATGGGCACATGCACAGACATGACACCAGGGATTACATGTACAATAAATGGATACAAACGAGGAATTTGCCCACATAAACATACATTGCAAGAGACATTGTTCGCAAATGCAAGATCTATAAAAAATTTAAAGCATGGAAACTTAAAAACACTACATCTGACAAACAAAAACCAGATACAGCACTTCAAATAATACATATTGCTCTAAAGGTCCAATGCCATTAACAGAAAATAAGCTTACTCTTATAATAGAGTTGACACATGGCAGGGAATTAGAATGCCATTTCCATGTAAGAAGAATGATCAGAAAGCAACTATTAAAGCTCTTGAAAAATGGAGGGCATGTTATGGAAACCCTCTAATCATAGAATCAGATCAAGGTAGTAATTTTACAGGAAAAGAAGTGCAAAAATGGGCATAAAATGAAGGCATATGCAGGAATTTTCATTTAGCATACAGCCCCATGGCAGCAGGAAGCATAGAAAGATATAATGGTTTATTAAAAGAAAATTTGAGAATACTAACAAAAAACACAGACCTGAAAGATTGGTCTAAACAAAGTTTGGAAGTCTGCTAAAGCCTTAAATCATAAGGAAAGTTTTCCCTATAGATATGATTAAAACACAACCTACTGAAATAAAAAATATGAGGTAATATAGAAAGACAGACTAGAAAGAAGAGAGGGAGAAGTGTTGGTTAGAAGCATTGACGGAACCATGGAAATCAGAGGTGTTAGAGAACCAGACTCACATAAGACTTAACTGGTTGATCCTGGGAGAAGGACATCTAGAGCAGGTTAAACATACTAAAATCATACATCTCTACCTTGTAGGTGTATTGCACGTTACTTATCATGGCAGTCTCGGTTGGACTATTCAGCCTTCTGATCTGCATCCTGGTCAGAAGACAAACTCACTATAAGAATGGAGGACAAACCAGCAGCAATCGTTCCACCCTTTGCAACTTCTATACCACTATCTGTCACATCACAACTGTACCTCTGTTGAACCCAAAGTTACACCCAGACGTCCTACTGTACCAGCCTACACACACACACAGTAACTTCAGCACTTTCAAAGAATGGAGAGAAGCAGTAGAGCAAAGCATCAACTGTATTGAGGAACTCCAGAACCTTGAATAAATGACTAGAAACGGCCAGCGCCAACCTAGGGCACTAGGGACTCTGGAAATTCCACTACTGAATATACTGAGAGTGACTTTCTTGAACAATTTCTGATTGAAGTAGATGCAGTTTGGGGTGAATAGTGACTCAAGGTCTGAGTAAACAGCACTCAAATATGACACCTAATTTGGTTTCTGTAATTACATACTTTAGTGAAAGAGCACATGCGTATTACACTAATTAGGCTGTTGGTATTCTAGAGCCAATGGAACTGCCAGCAGAGGCAGTACAAAGGGTTCTAAGAAGCCTGTTTGCTGCTTGAATAGCTCTCATTTAGGGAAACTAGTAATATATCCAAAAGAATGCCAGCTAATTGCTTTAAATGGCTATATATCTTGTTGTTGTTTATTGTTATGTTTGCTATGTTTTTGTTGAGTGATAGTGCCAATAATACTAATCATGGGAGACAGAGAAGTATGACTGGTAAGTCTGGTAATGAAACTACAACCATCATCACAGCCATCAAGGACCCAATTATACAAATTAAAGGAAAATATTTAATTTCTGGCAGGTTACACTGGCTAGCAGAAACAAGTAGACTTCATACCTCAGCATTTCCAGTGGAAATTTTATTCCTTGATATGTTTATGTAAGTGTGGCAATCACCAACATAAGCACATTAGAGTCCATAATCCAAGCACATTGGCAAAGCAAAAGGACTACTATTACTCCCTAAGTACTGATATAGCCATGGCTTATCAAGCAATGAGAAATTGCCAAGCAATTCTTGGATATGCCATGAATAATCATTATAATTTCATAGGCAGAAATATAACATCTTATAACAGACATGATCCCACATGAACTACAAATAGGAAAAATTGTGAATGAACTTAGAATTGCCAGCAAGAGGTTTTTACCATTTGGGTATGATACAATGGATATCTGAGTAAATTAATGATGATAATTATGATGATGATTATAAAAATGATTATAATATTGAGGAGAAAGAAAAATAAAGAGACAGAAGAGAAAGATGAGGGAAATAGCACTATACCTAGTACTAGACCATGACCAGGCATCATACCTAGAACTCTCACACAGCAACAATTGTTAAATTCTACCAAAGAATGGTCTAAGGTGAATGTAAAATTACCTCCATTACCACACAATGAGATAGTGGGAATAGGTGTGCCGTGTGGAGCTATGATACTCATATGACCGTCAAGGTCACAGAATGGCCAAAAATGTTCCATTACAGAAATATGACTATCCATGAAACTAAGTTAGCCACATCGAAAGCTGAATTCTCTAACCCAGAAGTATTCTGAGAGCTATTAGGTAATGAGCTTGCTTATGCAGAATTAGATTGGCGACATAGGATATTTCCCTTAGTGTTAATCACAATCAATTTTTTATTTCTAAGAAGAAATTAACTCTAATTAACATAAATAAAACATGGGCATATTATGATCAGGTGAAACACTTGGAGGAAGAGACAAAACAGATCCACTACTTATTACAGAAGGCAGAAAATGATCATAAGATACATTTTCCAAAAATGATGCTGTACTAAATACTGCCTATACAGCAACAGAAGAAACATTACAGCATGCCATGAGCACTTGTATGCCTATCAGTGTTATAAAAATATTTACTTGGAAGAAAAATTGTCAAGGTAACATATTTGGATGGCTTAGAAAATTAACCTTTTAGAAATTTGGAGAATGGATGTTTGAAGATGTTAAAGAAATTATAGCAGCTATTATATTGATTGAATTAGGAATTATAGTGTGGAAAGATGTATATAAAAAGAGTGTGCAAAAATATTGTGATCCAAGATCAAAGAGTGGATTATTGTATATTGAAATGATATTAATGACCTTGAATCAAAAAAGTTGTAAACATGTTGACCACCATTAGAATATCAACAAATTGAGAAAAACATGTTTTCATAGTGTGATAACCATATATTTGTGTGAAGAAATGATATAGACTGACAAGATGCCAGTCAGATGGGCCCTTCTTATGAAAACCAAGTGCAGATGCTGCTTTAGTGATCTTTGGGTTGAGGCAGATTGACTGACCCCCAGTCACTCTGACTCCCAGCTTCAAAGCCTGGGCTGTGCTGTAAAGAAACTCACTACTGCTCTCACTGCAGCACTGTGACCAGTACCTCTTGCCATTGGCTTTGGATCCTCTACTAAACACCATGTTGGACTTGGCCCCCATGCCTGCAGCCCAGCAGCTTTTGGGCTGATGGATTTTAAAGACTCTATATTCTCCACTTTTAAACATGTTGTGTACCTCTGACCAGGTTTATTGTGCATTAACCATATTGGCACTTTACAATTCAGCAAGCAAATACATTGCATTAACAATTAAAGCTAGAGTCATGTCAGAACTGCTTTAAAGTGCTAAGTTTACTTTTGATTTTGATCTGCTTTCAGTTTCTTATAACAACTACATTTGCATGACAGCATATGTGTTTGTGGATGGGATAGAGGCATAGATGGGTTGGACCAAATCCTACGTAGCTTGCTCAGATGCCTACAGAGACAAGGTAGCCAGCAGAGCAGGCTAAGGTGGGGACTGTGGAGAACTTGGAGTGTCATGTCCTGCCTGAAGGGGGTTGGTACTTCACGCCAACAAATTCTTCCTTGAATGTGTGGGGATAGGGTTTAGTGTTCCTAGATCTTCTGAAGTTTTCAAGGGAAAATTTCAATTCCGGACTTTAAAGTAAAATGCATTGGCCAAACAAAATATGAGTGGGAATTTCACCCAACAAAATGTGAATGGAGCTTCCAGGTTGCAGCATACATCATCTGGAGTAAATGCTCATCTTGAAAGGGCTGTTTCCAGTTTCCTGAGTCTGGAGGTTCTATAACATAAGAAATAGTGAATTCTTATAAATGAAAGTAAAGATCAAGGATAAATGATAGAGTGAATAGTTAGGGAGATGTTTAACACTGTGCTGGTTTGAGTCTGTTGTGGACCCCAGAAAATTATGTTCTTAAGCTAACCCATTCCTATACATGTAAACCGATTGTATGTGAGACCTTTTGGTTAGTTTCTGTTAAGGGGACTTTTGGTTAGATCACTTTTGATTAGATCATTTCAATTAAGGGCCTTTGATTAGACTGCAGAACCCAGGGTGATTCTTAATCCTTTACTGGAGTCCTATATAAACTGAGTAGAGGGGAGAGGAAAAGCTGCCATTTTACCTTTCCATGTGAGTGAGGACTCCATGATCACCTGCAGGTGCAGAAAGACAGAGAAACTCCAAAAGGCTGAGAGAGAGGCCGGAGGCTGGAATCAGTGAAGCAGCCTAATGAAGCTAAAATAAGGAGGGGGAGAGATGAGCCATATGCTTGATCCCCCACAGCTGAGCTCTGAGAGAAAGCCCCTTTAGATGCTGCAGCCATGTGCCTGAATGCCCACAGCTGCAACTTGGTGAGACACATCTCTTGATAACGCTTTGATTTGGACACTTTCACAGCCTTGTTACTGTAAGCTTTTACCCTAATAAATCCTTGTTGTAAAAGCCAACACAGTTCTGGTATTTTGCATTGGCATCCTTTAGCAAACTAAAGCAAACACCATATTCTCTTTTATTCTGTCTTTGTTTCTCATGCTTTGTTTAATTCTCCCAATTTCAATCCAAAACTGCTAGAAGGGCCTCTTTAATGATACTCGCATCTCCTTATTTTCTTCTCTTCTATCCTTGTCTTTGTCTTTTTTCTCTCACAGCTTCTCCCTACTCCATTTTTATTCCCTGTTTCTCATCCCTGGACTTTCTTTCTCTTTGCTGTCTCCATTTCCGTGCTCTCTATCCTTGGATTGCCATGACTAATGCCCTGGGGTAGCACCAGTCCTGGTATCTGAAGGGAAGTGAAATTCTACTACATGGGGAGTTAAAAATATTTCTGTGGTGAGATATTTAATCATTTGAATTATTGATAGGAATGGTTCTTTTTTTGTCTTCCAACAATAAATCCAGACTGTATCTAATCTCTGATCTCAGAGGGAAGAGAATTAACTAGCTGAGAGTGTGACTAGAAATGAAACCCACAGAGAAGGGAGTGAAAAAGAGACCACTTTATCTTTGTGTGCATACAGCATAGTAACATGGAATCAGTGAACAAATGGAGAAAACAGCACTCCTTCATCAATCTACAACCCCTCTTTAAACTTTAGTCTTTTCTTTATTTCCTATAATTTCTTATTTTTGTCTCTCTATCATCCTTACTCTACCTCCCCCCCAAAAAACTTGATTATTACTTATTCAGATAAATCTCATTAATCATTTCCCCCTCGTTTCCCCTTTCTCTAGTTTCTGCTTCTTTCTCAACAGGTTTGGTTTTTAGTTTGCCAGGCTGCTATGACAAATAACACACAATGGGTTGACTTAAACAAAAAACATTTATTAGCTCATGGTTTTGAGGCTAGAAGAAGTCCAAAATCTAAATAATGGCAAAGCTTGCCTTCTCCCGGAGCCTGTAGCATTCTGGTGCTGGCTGCTGGCAATCCTTAGGGTTCCTTGACTTGTATCTCTGCCTCCTGTCACATGGCGATATCCTCACCCTTCTGTTACTTCTGGATTCTCTTTATAAGTCCTCCAGTAATTTGGATTAAGACCCAGCCTGATTTGGTTTTCCATACCTTAACTAAAAATAATATCTTCAAAAGTCCTATTTACAAAGGGTTCACAGCCTTAGGAATGGTATTAAGAACACATGTTTGTTAGGGTGCATATCTCTAACTACTACATAGTTGATGTCCTTTATTTGTTCTCCCACCAGATGGAAGCAATGTGGAGAAAGAACAGTGCCTGTCTCTTTCACCACTGTCCTTATCATGTGTCTGGCACATAGTAGGTTTTTAGTAGGCTGCCTAAACACATCTACCCACCTCTCTCTCTCTCTCTCTCTCTCTCTCTCTCTCTCTCTCTCTTGCTCTCTCTCACACACACACACACACATTATGTATATTGATGGTCTTCTCACATGGTTCTCTTGGGTGGTGTTTATAGCTTATCAAGGTTACATAACACTTCCACTAAACATGCTGTATCTACTAAGCATCTCTGAATATTCACCTCTTCTACATTCTTTGAGTGTGGAAGCCAAGACCTGTATTTATGTTGCTGTACAGAACAGTTTCACTCATAGCAGAGATTCAGTTTTCTCAAATTTCTTGAGAGTAAAATGACCTGAATTCTAATCCAAACTGTGCCTCTCCTCAACTAGGTAATGTTAGCCAAGACATCTGAACTCTCTAAGACTCAGTTTTCCCACCTCTAGACTAGATGATCTCTCTGTTTACATCTTTATATTTTATGTCTATTATTTCTTGGATGAAGTCTAGATAATTCCTCCATATAAAAACAACAAAAACACATTTCTCTGATCCATCGTTCAAGAGTGCATCCTATTTAAGATCAGGAGAAGACAGAAAAATAGCTAGAAGACAGGCTGAAATGGCCTGGAAAAAGATCTTCTACGGTTTAAGTCACCAGGAAAAGGATGGACACTGCCTAGAAGAGAGAGTGAAAAAGAAGGGGAATAGTGATGGAAAACTGTTGAACCAAGAATCAAAGAGCAGCAGTAACACAGCCTCTTGCCACTAAATCCCTATGAAAGAGAAAGAAATTGAGCATCTGAGTAAATTACCATCCTAATCAGATGCCTAGACATCAGCAAAAAATTACAAGCTATACTAAGAAAATGGAAGACATGGCCCATGAAAAGGAATATATCAAAGCCCCAGAAGAAATGTAGGATTTGAGACAACTAATTAACAAGATGCACACAAATTTCCAAAATCTAATTAATGATTTGAAAGACAATATGGCTAAAGATATTAACGATATCAAGAAGACATTAATGGGGGGAACATGGCCGACGGGTTAGGCAGACAAGGCTCAGGTCTCACTAAAACAATGGAGAGGGAGCTGGAGGCTGCCTTGGGGACCTGCTTTGGGGTACAGGAGACTGGAACACTGCTTCACGGCTCCCAGACAGTGAGGGACAGAGAGATGAAAAAGTCAAAACAACAGGCTGTAAGTTATTAGACCTCCCAGCCGCAGGGAAAGGCCCTGGTCTCCCACTCCCAAGATATTAAGTGAGGGTAAAAATCCTGGGAAATTGTATCTAACTGCCAACTCCTTTGGATATATATTGAACAGGAAGATGCTCTGAGTCGTCTAGGATGGTACTGGACAGATAGGGAAGCCAGGGGAAAATCGTAGGTCACGTGCCACTGTGGTTGGAAGCGGCACATATACCCTGCCCTCAGGGTAGATAGCCTAGGTGAAGCTTCTGACTTCCTTCTCTGAAATGAATGTGACGGCAGATTTGCCGGGAGGAAGAGGGGTCTGGGAGGGAGGGTGGAGAGTGGTTTCTTTGTGGTGAGATTAGTCAGTTGGGCCCTTCTTGAATATTGGAAGGGACATTGACTCGACAGGGAAAGGGGAGGGAAATCTCCTCAGGCAGGTTGACATGCTAAGCAACCTAGTTAAAAAATGGAATTATATCAGAGAGGAGGCAGAGAAAGGGTAACTGATCAGCAGGACTCCCGTGGACTGCAGGGAGTCTAAGTTACCTGAGGGAAAAGGGGCGGATAGCATTCCAATAGGCTAATCAACCTAAGGAGACAGATTAGCTCAGTGGAAGAATTCCTGCCTAGCATATAAATAATGCCAAACTGCTATAGGGGGAAAGCTATGAGTGACCCCACAGAAACAAAAAGGATCATAATAGGATATTATGAGAAACTGTATGTCAACAAACTAGACAACCTAGATGACATGGACAAATTCCTAAAAATGCACAAACAACCTACACTGACAGTACAAGAAATAAAAGTACTTAACAAACCAATCACATTTAAAGAGATTGAGTCCATCATAAAAAATCTCCAAGCAAAGAAAAGCCCAAGAACAGAAGGCTTCACAGATGAATTCTACCAAGCATTTTGAAAAGAATTTACGCCAATCCTGTTTAAACTCTCCCAAAAAATTGACAAGAAGGGAAAATTATCCAACACGTTTATGAAGCTAACATCACCCTAATACCAAAGCCAGACAAAGATACCACAAGAAAGGAAAATTACAGACCAATTTCTCCAATGAACATGATCAAGTAGGATTTATTCCTGGTATGCAAGGCTGGTTCAACATAAGAAAATCAATCAATGCAATACACTACACTAACAAATTGAAGGAAAAAACCCCACATGATCATCTCAATCGATGCAGAAAGGCATTTGATGAAATCCAGCATCCTTTCTTGAAAAAAAAAAACAACAACACTTCAAAAGATGGGAATAGAAAGAAAATACCTCAATATAATAAAAAGCATATATGGAAAACCCATAGCCAACATCATACTCAATGGGGAAAGTTTGAAAGCTTTCCTTCTCAGATCAGGAACAAAACTAAGATGCCGACTGTCATCACTGTTATTCAACATTGTAGTAGAAGTTCTAGCTAGAGCAATTAGATAAGAAAAAAAAAAAAAAATTAAAGGCATCCAAATAAGAAAAGAGGAAGTAAAACTCTCATTATTTGCAGATGACATGATCTTATATTTAGAAAATTCTGAAATGTCTCTGACAAACCTACTTGAGCTAATAAATGAATTCAGCAAAGTAGCAGGATACAAGACAATATGCAAAAATCAGTAAAGTTTTTGTACAGCGTTATTGAACAATCCAAGAAGGAAATCAGGGGAAAATTCCATTTTCAATAGCAACAAAAAGACTCAAACACCTAGGAATCAATTTAACCAAAGAAGTACAGGACCTATATGCAGAAAATTATAAAAACAATGCTAAAAGAAATCAATGAAAACCTAAACAAATGGAAAGACATTCCAGGGTCATGGATTGGAAATATCGTGAAGATGTCAATCTTACCCAAACTGATTTATAGATTTAATACAACACCAATCAAAATTCCAACAGCCTACTTTACAGAAATAGAAAAGGCAATTACCAAATTCATTTGGAAGGGAAAGTGCACCTGAATAGCCAAAAGCATTTTAAAAAAGAAGAGTAACATGGGAGGAATTTCACTGCCTCACCTTGAAACATATTTCAAAGCAACAGTGGTCAAAACAATATGGTACTGGCATAAAGATAGGCACATCATTCAGTGGAATAGAATTGAGAGTCCAGAAGTAAACCCTCACCTCTATAGTCAACTGGTTTTTGACAAACCTATCAAGTCCATGTTAATGGGACAAAACAGTCTCTTCAACAAATGGTGCTGGGAGAAATGGATATCTATAACCAAAAGAATGAAAGATGACTCCTATCTCACTCCCTATACATGAATTAACTCAAAATGGATCAAAGACCTAAATATAAAAGTCAGGACCAAAAAACTACTAGAAGAAAATGAAGGGAAACATCTTCAAGACCTTGAGGTAAGTGGTGGTTTCTTGGACCTTACACTCAAAGCACGCGCAAAAAAAGAAAAAATAGATAAATGGGACCTCCTTAAAATTAAATACTTTTGCACCTCACAGGACTTTGTCAAAAGGGTGAAAAGGCAGCCAACTCTATGAAAGAAAATATTTGTAAATCACTGTCTGATAAGGGTTTAATATACACGATATATAAAGAGATGTTACAACTCAACAATAAAAAGACAAACGACACAATTAAAAAATGGTCAATAGACTTGAATAGACATTTGTTCAAAGAAGAAACACAAATGGCAAAAAAAAAAAAGACATGAAAAAAGGTCAACATCACTAATGATGAGGGAAATGCAAATCAAAACTACAATGAGATATCATTTCACACCTATCAGAATGGCCACAACTGAAAAGACAGAGAACTACAAGTGTTGGAGAAGATGTGGGGAGTTAGGAATACTTATTCACTGTTGGTGGGAATGCAGAATGGTACAGTCACTGTGGAGGACTGTTTGGCAGTTCCTAAAGAAGTTGAATATAGATTTTCCACGTGACCTGGCAGTACCACTACTGGGTATATACCCAGAAGAATTTAGAGCAGTGACACAAACAGACACCTGTACACTGATGTTCATAGCAGCGTTATTCACAATTGCCATATGTTGGAAACAACTCAGGTGTCCGTCAATCGATGAATGGATAAACAAACTGTGGTCTATTCACATGATGGAATATTATGCAGCTATAAGAAGAAATGAAGTCGTAAAGCATATGACAACATGGATGAACCTGGAGGACATTATGTTGAGTGAAGCAAGCTAGACACAAAAGGACAAATACTGTATGAATGCGTTACTATGAACTAAATACATTGTGTAATGTATTGTATGATTCAATTTATATAAAATATACATATAAATCAATTTATAAAGATGAAAAAAAGATCAAGAGAAGAGAAAACAAGCCTATATGCAGTACGATAGACAATAAAAAGCAACAGAAATCCCTTATGGAGATACCCTACTGGGAACCAACACCACCCCTAACAGTGGATCAGTAGGAGCTGTGAAGGAATGTGGGGCTGGAGGAAGCCCAGAGACCATGTCTGAGGCCTTTGTCAGCAAGTCCTATTCCCTTTGTGGGGATCAGTTTTTCTCATTTGCAAAATTAAGGCTTAGAATAAATAATCTTTACAATTTCTTCTGGGCTCTGACATTCTAGGATTGGACAAAAAGCAGTTTAACATTAGGTAGTTAAGTTCAAATTGGAGAAGGACTAAAAGTAAAGTATTCTGATACTTTGTATCATAAAATAAGACACGTTTTGAGAAAGGCTACAAGTTGAGGTTTTGACCTTACCACCCCAACTCAGGAGCACATACCCTGTCCCCATCCTGACTTGCAATTTTGTAAAAATGTTTTTCTTTCCCAATGCAGTATAATGTAAAAATTGGCTGGTTTTTGCCCTCAGTTCCTTGGGACGCAATCTCTGATTTTTTGTAATTTCCAGTGATGGGAGAGTCTATTATAATTCATGGTGGAACTGGGACCATACCTGATAGATAGTACACATGCTATAGAGACGGCAGGGAGGGGCCAAGAACACTTGTAGTTTTAGGATGGGGGCTAGCCCCACCAGAAAGGCCAACTGGGTGATTAGGAGGTTGGAGCTTTGAGCCAGTCATAGCAGCCCCACCTCCCCGACCCCTGGGAGAGGAGGGGGCTGCGGACTGAGTGTAACCACTTGGACATTGATTCTATCAATCGTGCCTATGTAATGAGTCCCCGGATAAAACTGGGCAATTGAATCCACAATGAACTTCCATGATCGAGAAAATACGTGCTGTGCCTGAGGGCGATGTGTTCTGACTCCACGTGGAGAGGATGGAGAAGCTGGATTTTGAACCCTCCTGTACTCTCCCTTATGCTACATTTCTTTTGGCTTCTTCTGATTTGTATTCTTTTGCTATAATGAAGCTATAACTGTAAGGAAATCACTTTCAGGAGGTTCCGCGAGTGGTTCTAGAGAATTATCAAACCCAAAGTGGTGGTGGAAACCCCTGAATTTGTAGCCAATTGGTCAGAAGTGTGGGTGGTCTGGGCCCCGGAGATTGCAGCTGGTGCCTGAAGGACAATCTTCCAGAGGATCTCCCTTAACCTGTGGCCTACATCCCCGAAGTTAGAGTCAGAATTGAATCGACTGATTTACCGCAGTGTTTTCACAGGGAGAGTCAGAAGCTGTGGAAATTGAAAGAGGGTTTTTGATAGCCTGCAACACTTCTCTTGTTCACCTTTCCTCCTGTCTCACAGAGACTCTGACATTGTGTTTACTTCTGATATTTGAAATAAAGACTTTTTATTTCAGATGCATATTCCCTTTGACTGTCAACATATGAAAAAGAACATCAAAGGCACCAACTAATTTAAGCAAAGCAAAAAAAATAGAGTAGGCAAGGGTATCATTTCAGAAACATGTTTTGCTGCTCCGATTAGAAAAAAAAAAAATGCACACATAAGTATGCATTGAGGCATTCCAAAACCTGCTTCTCTCCACCTATTCTGTTTTTCCAAGCAATATTTTCTCAGTCTCCATGGATATTCATTTCCACAGTTTTCTTTCTCCACTCTCTTTATCCTCTTACTTTTCTATCTCCATATAAACTACCTTTCTCTCTTTGTCTCCTCATAGATAGGTAAAGAGAAAGAGGGAAGAATATAAATATAGATACATGGCAAAGAGGTTACTTTCTATAATTGTAACATTGCTGTGCCCCAGTGAAAATGTATAATCTACAGCAAAGTTAAACACACACACATGAAAAGAATCAGCCTCTCCACCCTTCAGCACTCCCACCCCCACCCGCCGCTCTCCGGCAGAATGACTGCAGGCTTATTCCAATGACCCAGTAATTCCACCCCTTGGCATATTCCAAACCTAAATGAATCCATGGGTTCACCAAAAAACATGCCCTTGAATGTTCATAGCATTATTTTGATAACCAAAAATTGAAAACTATCCAAATGCTCAGAGAAAGTAGCATGGATAAGTTGTTATAGTTACACAATGGATTATCTTACAGCAATTAGAATGAATAAGTGCTGCAATATGGTAGGATTTTTCCTTCCAAGCTCTGCATGACTGTGGAAGATTTCACTCTGATTTTCCAGTCCTTTCCTCCCCCTAATCCTCTTCCCACTACAGCACTCAGGATAGATCTTGTAGGAAAAGTTGCTCAGCATTTGGGGCACCTCTGGATTCCAATTTACCCTGCTAGCATGCATGGCCATCAAAAGTTGTACTGGTTTTCTTTTCCTTGAAGAGTCCCTCTGCCTGCTGCAAGACTGAACCCCAGCCTTTCCCCAGTCCCAAAATAGGCCCCCAGGGAAGAAAGCAGTCACCGCCTCATCAACACTGTTAAAGGGGTGTTTCTCTCTAAAACTTGGTTCCTTCATGTTTCCTACCTTCCACAAATTTCCAATGACTTTTAAAATATCTACTAATTTTGTAATTTAAATCTTCTTTTCCCTAATAGTTACAACAGGAGTAATGATTGGCTGCTATTTTCAACATCACAACCAGAAGTAGAAGTCTCAGGTCTTAGTTTCAGTTCTTCTACTTACTAACTCTGTAAGCTTTGGCAAGGTATATGAGCCTCAGTTCCTCATCTTTAAAACTGAGATGATAGTAACACCTTCTCCGTAGGGCTAGGTGGAAGGATTCGGTATGATAATACCTGCAATACACTCACAGTGTTCCCTGGCATAGTGAGAATTTTTAAACATAGTATCTGTAGACTTATCCAGATAAAAATTATAAAATCTGTAGGACCTGCTTTAAAAAGAAGAATACAAAATCACAAACACAAAATAAGGAAAGAAAAATAAAATAAGGAAAGGAAAAATAAAAGAATTCATGATGATTTCAAATTCCAATTTGAAAATATCCTCAATCCAAAAATCAAAGTATTTGTTTTTTTAAAAAATCAAAACAACCTCCTGACATTATTAAAAAAAAACTATATATATATATAGTTTTGTTTGTTTGTTTGTTTGTTTGTTTGAGGTACTGGGACCAGGGATTCAACCCGGGACCTCATATGTGGGAAGCTGGTGCTCAACCACTGAGCCACATTGGCTCCCCTGAGTTGGTTTTTTCATTTGTTTGCTTGTTGTTTTTTTTTTTGTTTGTTTTCAGGAGGCACCAGGAACTGAACCCAGTACCTTCCCATGTGGGAAGCAGGAGTTCAACCACTTGAACAACATCTACTTCCCCTGACATATTTTTATAATACTTTTTTCCCCAACTTTTTTTGAGCTTCATTTTTCATTAAACCATGTTTTCCTACAACAATACCTTCATAATATTCTCTAAAAAGAGAATAAAATGTAATATGGTCTTTCTCTAGCACTGTTCATTAAGATTTGTTTTTCATTAAGAATAATTTTGAAAAGATCCTTTGCCTTCCCAAAACAAATACACATTTTAAGATTTTTGCACAATTTTGAAAATTTCTCAAAAATTTTGTTTCATATATGAGCTGTAAAATTTCAAATCATTTCAGATTTTCTAGAAAATAATCTTACATATGTTTTTCATCGACAACTTTCAGAGTGTTCCTGAAAGCCATCCCTACATTGAAATGGCTAGATCTAACTAATGAACACACAAAAGTGAGCCCGTCTTAGTTTTCCAGGGCTGCTATGACACATACCACACAATGGATTGGCTTAAACATGGTTTTGGAGACTAGAATCCCAAAATCAAGGTCTCAACAGGTGATGCTTCAGGAGTCGGTAGTGTTGTGGTGCTGGCTTGCCTCAATCCTTGGGGTTCCTTGCCTTGCTTTTCTGCCTCAATCACATGGTTTTTCCTTCTGGCTTCTACTTCCTCTGTGTCTCTGTCTAGCTTTTTCTCTCCTTATAAGAAAGTCAGCTGTATTCATTAAGGCCTCACCTGGATTCAATGTGGCCTCATTTAATACCTTAACTAATAATAATTATATCTCTAAAGGTCCTATTTACAAATGGATTCACACCCACAGGAATGCAGATTAAGACTTGAACATGTCTTTTGTGGAGCACATTATTCAACACTCTGAATCATGTAAATGCATTTCACTTAAACCACACTCTGTGTATCACCAACTCAAATTCCCATTGTCCAGTTCCCCAAATTGTCCACAGCCACAAATCACCATCCAAAATGGCAGAAAATGTTACACAATGGAAATCAGAGTGAAAAGAAATAGCTGTTTTAATAGACTATGATTAACACATCTTACTTTTGTGAATAATACAATAAAATATATGGCTATGTGAAAAATTTTGGGTGAACATGCAAGGGAACAACAATGTAGCTTAAGTTTCATTAGCTTCTTCGTTAATCTTCCTCAGTTAGTAGCTGTTATTCATGATTTTTCCTTCCCTGATTGAAGCAAGCAGATCTTCTCCTGCCTGCTTCACTCCTGCTTCTTCAGGTCCTGCCAGCTTCCAACTGTTTGCTCAGCTGTTGGTATCACTGCAGCATTTTCCAAAGTGTATTTCCTGAAATATTAATCTCTAGAGCTGCACTGTCCAATATGGTACTTGCTAGCCACATGTGGCAATTTAAATTAGAAATTAATTAAATTTGAATACAATTTAAATTCATTTTCTTAGTTGCACTAGCCACATTTCAAGGACTCAATAACAAATGTGGCTAGTGGGCACCATACTGTTTAGAACAGATATAGAAAAGAACATGCCAATCATCACAGAAAGTTCTATAGTACAGTGCCACTCTAAAGACATCCAGCAAAATATGAGTTCAAAAGTGAATAGATTTGGAAAAATCCTTCATACTGCATATTTCCTTAATATAAATCTTGCCATAAATAAAGTCAAATAACCCAGTTTTCCCTTCTACTTCTTTTTTGCCTTTGTCTTTGTCATGATCTTCTTCTTGTTGCTTCATAGTCTTTTTGTCCAGGTTCTTTGTCTCACAACTACTACTAAATTAAATAGCCAAAGAACCAAACAAATCAAAAGACAGTCTATTAAATCACTACCTGGAACTAGACTCTGTATACACTGTATCACATAACCTTGATAATTCTAGGTAGATAAATAAATAATTTTTAATTATTTTATCTTATAGAATAGAAAACAAGGTTAGCTGAGGTAAGAAATTTGCCTAAGTTCACACAAAAAAATAAAATAGAGAACTGGAACCCAATCCCTCGGTTCTTAACCACCTTTCAACACTGCCTTGTTTAAGGCTTGACTAAGTTTCAAGATGGGTATGTGTTTTAGTCAGCTAGGCTGCTGAAAGCAATATGCCAGAAATGGTTGGCTTTTACAGTGGGGATTTATTGACTTACAAGCTTACAGTTCCAAAGCTGATAAAATGCCCAAATTGGGGTATCATCAGGTGATGGATTCTCTCTTAAGACTGGCTACTGGTGATCCTGGACTCTTCTGTCACATGGCAAGGCATATGATGACATCTACTGGGCTCTCCCTCCTCCTCCAATCTTCCTTGCCTTCAGCTTCCTGCTTCAGTGACTCTCTCTCTTCCTCTGATTTTCATTCTCTTATAGAGGATTCTAGTAAGAAGATTAAGACCCATCCTGGGCCATGCCTTACTGAAGTAACTGAATCAAAATGTCCTTAATTGAAGTAACTTATTCAAAAGGTCCTTCCCACAATAGATTCACATCCACTGGAATGGACCAGCTTTAAGAACATGATTTTCTGGGGAACATACAGTCTCATACTACCACCGTATGGTTGCAGGCCATTCCATGAATCTAGTGCATGGGCATAGTTCCCTCAGTAAGTCCCAGAACAGGTCCTAAAGATCATGGTATGGTTGTGGTTGGGGTGAGGGCAGAGGATAGACAGGAGGAAAAGAGGTTCATCTCTTTACCTTTCTGTAATGTTTTACAATTATAAAGTATTGTTTCTTTCAGATGTTATATATTTGATCCTTATGCCAACTCTCTGATACAAGGATTATTAGTGTCTTGCTGCTTGGAAATAGGCTCAAGCGTGTATCATTATTTGCTCAAGGCCAGAGTTCTGGTAGATGATTGAGACTCAAATCCACTAAGTGGTATTCCATCTTTTAACAAAGTATTTATTGATTTATTTATCCATTTATTATCTATCTATGTATCTATCTATCTAACAGCTTTGAAACATTTTGCGCAAATAAAATCTTATGTGTGGCATAAGGGGATGGGGAGCTGCTCCAATCAGCCAGGTTTTCTTCTCCCGCTCTCTTCCATGGAACCCCGTAAGACCTCAGTGACCCACTAACTTTTTATGGAATAGAGCTTGGAAATGATTATAATAAACCCTGTAACTTCTTGACCACATATCATAGGAAATATTCACGAACTGTTTAAAAAATGTAAAGGAGGAAACTAAGAACAGTAATGTAATTATGAGCTTGTATTAGTCAGCCAAAGGGGTGCTGATGCAAATTACAGAAATCTGTTGGCTTTTATAAAAGGGTATTTATTTGGGGTAAAAGCTTACTGTTACCAGGCGATAAAGCATAAGTTACTTCCCTCACCAAAGTTTGTTGCCACGTGTTGGAGCAAGATGGCTGCTGACATCTGCCAAGAGTTCAAGCTTCCTGGGTTCCTCTCTTTCTGGGGCTTGCTTCTCTCCAGGCTCAGGCTTGCTTCTCTCCACAAGGCCAGCTGTAGACTATCTGGCAAAAGGCTCGTCTCTTTTCCCTAGGCCTTCTCTCCTTCCTCACAACCAGGCTCCTCTGTGTGCTTACTTCACTGGGCTCCAGCATTAAAACTCCAAACTTCCTTCTCTGCAGTGCAGTTCCTCTGTGAGTCCCTACCCATCAAGGGGCGGGGACTCAACGTCCTACTGACATGGCCCAATCAAAGCCTTAATCATTATTTAATCAAGTAAAAGTAAAACCTCTGAATCCAATACACTCTAATATGCCCAGAGGAAAAGACCAGTTTACAAACATAATCCAATATTTCTTTTTGGAATTCATTAAGAATATCAAACTGCTACAGGGCTCTAAAAAGAAATGTTGAAGTTCTTAATGAATAATCTCAAAACTTGGAGTTGATCTTGTCATACAAACAATTCTTTGGTTACCCACTCAGAGACAGAATATGTTGAATAAATCATGGGATTTATCCATAGGATATTGACAATCATCGTCTCTATGTCTTAATGCCCCCTTATCAGAACTTTTAAGAACTCCAATATCCAAAGGAGACATACAAAAGATATATGGTTGGATAGAAATGTTTCTCAGCTTTGTTTCACAAGGGAAATAGTGAAATTAAAAATATACAATATTAAAAGCTTGAAGACCAGATATATGATCTATGTCTAAAAGATTCTAGCTACTTGAATTAGTCCAACTTGCTCAGTCTTTCAGATATTAAACAAATATTCCCTCCCTCTCTCTCTCTCTCTTTCTCATCATTCACACCCACCCACACCCTCCTGTCCTTCAGGCTTGACAATCTTATCGTTGGACAGTGAAAGGGGATGGTATACATTATAATTGGAAAGAACTGCATAAATATGATGATCTTTGTTATTTGTATTCCCTTTTTTCCTTTTCTTTCTCTTTCTCTGTTTGGCACTAGAATTCAAGTCAACACTGTCAAGAAGGCAGATTGCCTACAGGCAAAAAGCTATGGTTACATGGAGTTTTAGCTTGACCTGTATTTGACACAATTTGCCTTGGGCAATAAATTTTGGAATGACCAATGCAGTACGTCTCTGCAAGCCCACAGGGAGATTTTTTTAAAGACAGAGATTGCTCCTCCTGTACCACCTGCCTACAGTTGAGCAGTTTTGTTGTTTGCAAGGTTATCCAGGGAAATATGAAATTGCCAAAAAGAATGTGGCACTGACAGCTTGAGAATGAGGAGTTTTTCTTGTTGTATGTGTATTTGTGCACCCACGTGTATGCAGTGGCTTCTACAAGCAGGGCCAATGCGATTTCTTTGTTCTATAGGGCAGTTCTCCTCAGAAGTGGCCAATTAGTCACTGTCACTGGGGGAGAAAGAAGAGGGGGAGGTGGTGGTGGGTGTGGACATGCCAAGTTTGCCCAGAATACTCATTGCCCAGGATGATCCCCACAGCTGTTGTGCACCCAATGTAAATACGGACAGCCCCATTCATCACCCGGCTCCCTTCCGCAGCACATGTCTAAAATACAGCAGTGATTTAGTGCCTGCAGCTGGAACTGAACTACGTTTCTCTAAAACAGCAACATTTAAAAATGAGGTGGAAATGGAGAGAAGTAAGGATTAAGGGGAGGGGAGAACTGATTTCAGGTTTCTGAGAAGAGAAGAGAAGGGTAACAAAGGTGAGGTACTCCAGAGGACCACTCCATTGCTTTACTTCAGTTTTCTCCCCAAATTCATTGGCTTTTGTGTAACTCAAGCTAAAATTTTTGAATCACTATTACCTCGGCCTTATTGCCTGCTCATGGCCCTGAAATGTACCCAGTGGGTCTCGGGGCCTCTTCTTTAAACAGTGCTAATTCAGATCTCCTGGAAACTTCTGTGTGGATAAACTGCAGGTAAGCCCAGCAGGGCAAGAAAATAAATAGCTCTATTTTTTATTAGCTATTCATTCCACCATTCATTCGTTCAACAAATAGCCTGAAACATATCCTACATGCCAGGTTCTCTGCAGAGTACTGCAGGCACAAAAAATAAATATAAACCCCATCCATGAGGCATTTATACTTTAGTAAGGCAGACTCATGAATTAAACTATGAATTTTTTGAGGTCTGGTACATAATAGATGCTCAGTGAATGCTGAATGCGAAAATAGAGAATGCTTCCAAGTTTTGTGGGACAGATTATTTTTCGTTGCAAATAAAAACAAATAAAATATTTTAGAAGAGTTCTTTGAGTGGAGTTGAAGTGAAGAACATATCAAGTTTCCTGGAGCAAATGTGTCAATACATTGAAGGAACCATAAAAGATTTTGAAAGTTTTTCAAGTAGTTTTAAGTATAATAAATGGCTATTTTATTATAAAAATAACTAGGGTGGAGGTACAGAGGGTGGATTGAGAGAGAAGGAAATTTAGATGGAGACACAAATTCATAGTATATTTCAACATTCTGGGCAAGAGGTAATGTGAAATTGTACCATGGGCATGTCAACAGAGCAGAAGGTGAGACATTCTAGCACTACGTCAAAGGGAGAATTTACAGAACTTAGTTATCATTTGGATACGAAAATTACTTTATATGGGTTTCAAATCAACCTTCTATTCTTGATTCGTGATGCTGGGACTGAGCTTCTGCAAATATATACCTTTTCCAGCACCTGCTTCCTGGGAAGTTCTACCACCAAGGGCCACTAGAAGACAGCAGAAGTCAGGCAAAAATGACCTCTTCCATCCTATTTTCTTCTCTTTTCTTGGCAGCATTGACCAAGTGCTTCACCTTAGCATCATAATTGATTCCAGATGCCAGCTTCTTTTAGCACTTGCACTGCACCTTTTCCGAAGTACCAGAGGAGCTGGCCAGTACCCACTCCTCACTGGCAAGAGCTCCAATGTGGAGCTCCTTCTCAGAGGTTTGTGTTTATTGCAATCCCACCCTCTTCTCTTTGTTTTCTTAGTTCTAGAGGTGATACCTGCCTCCAGCAGCCATTAACTCTGTTTTCTTACCTCCCATGCCCCTTTCTTTTCAATTCTCTAATACCTGTATAGTCAATTTTCTATATTAAATCCTCTCCCCTAAAAATAACTGGTATGGCATCTGTTTTCCTGCCTAAACCCTAATGGATGCAGAATCATTGATGATTCCCAAGCATCTGGTGCAGGAAGTATGAAGGCTGTTAGAAATATAACACAGGAGGGCAGTTTTGTTGGGCAAGGTAGTAAATTTGATTTAGACATGGCACTTGTGGTGAACAGATAGAAATATGGGTCTGAAATAGAAGAAAAGGATTATGGTTAGAGAAGGCAGTATGGAAGTGATAAATACATAAATGAAGCAATGGCCCAAATTTCAGAATAAAGACAGATGCTCTGGAAGACATTATTTTGCCAGTATCACAGTGGGACAAATATTGAAACTGCTTCAAATAAATAGTAAAGAGTATTGACTCTGACACCTGTGGTATAGACGAGGCCAGCAAGCATTATAGGGTAGAAAAGTGTGGAAATTGCCCTCACATATTAAAGGGCATGTCATGAAGGCTGCTAGTTTCTATGAAGTTAATTAACCCCTCGCATGCCTTTTACTCATATTATTTAGTTCTCCTTGTACCCTATTGGGAAAACTTTGTAGTTGTTACAACAATTTCCATTTTATAAATGAAAAACTCTGGTGCCTTATGAAAAACAAGAGCCAAAACTCCAAACTAGTCCACCTCTATTCAAATCCTCATAGTATACATGTTCCTGGCACAGGAAGGAAATCCGTTTTTCAGAGGGAATTCTTTGGTTTAAAAAAATACTTTAGATAAAATATGTAGATGTATAGGATGGGGATGGATTATGGAAAGCCTCAAAATCTAATCCAAAGAGTTTTAGATTCTCAAGACCCTGCTGACTCCTGTTCTAGCAGGAGAGTAAATATTGGGAGCAGTACTTCGAAAGACTAAGCTGGTTGTGACAATTTGATTCTGTGGAAGAGCTAGAGAATTGGAATGGATAACTTTTGGCCACAGGTATTTGGAAGATTGTTGTAGTACCATTGGCATCCATAAGATGCTTCTCTCAATTAGGATTGTAAGTGTAAAAATTGAAATTAAGAAGCAGATGTGTGTGAAAATTTCAAAACCAAAAAAGATTAGGATTGCAAGGTGAGTAAATGTATGCAGCATTTAAAAGAGTAGGTCAAATATAACTTTGAGGTTTTAGTGCTGGCTAACCAGGGAAAGAGGGAAACACAAAAACAAAAAATGTAACTCAATCAGTTGGGTGCCTGTCTGCCACATGGGAGGTCCCGGGGTTCAGGACCTCCTAAATAAGAAGAGCAGACGCTCACACCCACTGCAATGAGCAGACGCCTAAACAAACAGATACCACAAGCCAGCAGGCTGCAGTCCACTGGGAGTGGATGTGGTTAGGCGAGGCCGTTGGGCACTCTCCTTCCTTGTGGAAGGTCCTGGGTTCGGTTCCCAGTGCCTCTTGGAGAAGGAAAGCAAACAATGAGCAGGCAGAGAGAGAACCATCTGTGGGAGGTGGGATGGGGGGGATAAATAAATAAATATATAAATAAAGTAAAATAAATAAATAAATCTTAAAAAAAACTGCCTTTCACTGAGCCTAGACCTGGCTTGTTGAAGAACTGTTTTGTCAGAAAGAGAAGCTGAGTTCAGTTTTGTAGATGTTAATTTTGAGTTGATAAGTTGATAGTGAGGAATCATAGTGGCAAAGTTCAGTCGGTAATTGGAGAGGTGTGAATCCATTTGCTTTTAGGAAAAAAAACCAACATTGCTTTGTTGAAAACCCTTGCAAGAGACGTGGTGAGAATGTTGTGCATTTTTCCCAGGCTTCCCCCTTTAGTACTGATATTTAAAGAGAGAGAAAGATCCCACTTTTAGAGCCTGAAGAAGCAAGTTGTTTTCAAGATTTCCTTTTGACTCATAAACAAATTCCATAAGAAAACACAGTCTGTAAAAGAGATCAAAGCAGAGCTCTTCTGACTGAAGTGGAAAAGGCCTCTTGAAGGCCTTTCCCCTCTACCTTCGACCAAGACTTGTTCCTACAAGGTGGCTCCTGAGGCCCTGCTAGAGAACCCGCTCTTCCTCGAACACAGTTGGAAAACCACTGAGCTAAGTCCAGTGTTATCAAAGTTCAGGGAAATGAGTCTTTTGCCAGTCATCTCAGTGAATCCACAACAGAATCCAGAGGACACCCAATGCCACCACTTTCAATGTCAAGGATCAATTTTGTCCGTACTGCATTCTGAAAAATGGTAACTTGCTGTGCCAGGTATGTGTTATAGAACAGGTCAGAAAACTCTTTCTGCCCACTTCTGGACCAAGAGTCATTTCCTCCTTCCCAGGATTTCAACCAATGCCGTGTGTCTCCTAAAGCAGTTATGATAACTTAAGCCCCATGGACAAGGATTGCTGCTCTGGGAAGAATTTCAGTTTTGCTAAATGACTAATGAATGTGATCTGGAGAGACTGCCTGGATGACTATTGGACAGATGTTTCCACATGTGGTGGAGGAGCTAGAATGGCAGCATGGGGTGATGGAAAGTATACTGAACCTGAAGCTGCAGGTCCTGGATTCAATCCCATCTCTGCCGTTACCATGTAATGAACTTATAAATTATTAGCTCTCCTCTTCTGTATGGAGAGGTTCATATGAAGGTGAACATTAAGATAAATGATCGCCCAATGAATTTTGCCCTCCAACAAATTTTGAACTTAATGTCAGCCTTGTCTCTTTTTTCATAGAGTTGTTTGTTTTGGGGCTGGGAGCAACCTAAAAGATTATATGGTACAATCTCTTCATCTGGAATGCCTGGACAAAGATAATTTAAGGAAGTGACCAGCCCTAGATAAGGTGGTGGTTTAGTGAAAGAGTCCCAACTAATATCCAGGACTTGTTTGACTTTCCATCTAGTACTTACACCCTAAATTAAAAGCCAACATCTGTTATTAAATTAAATCTGCTGTTAAATTAAAAGTTGATGCTTTTAGAATCATCCATTTAACTTATATCTTAAACATTCACTATGTGTTTATTTTATTTTATTTTATTTTAAAGATTTATTTTATTTATTTATCCCCTCTCCCTGTTTGCGCTCACTGTCTGTGTCCATTTGCTGTGTGCTCTCTGCATCTGCTTGTCTTCTCTTTAGGAGGCTCCAGGAACCGAACCTGGGACCTACCATGTGGGAGAGATGCACTCAATCGCTTGAGCCACCTCAGCCCCCCTCACTGTGGGTTAATTTCTGAAATCTATGTTGTAGATGAGACAATGATAAATGAAATTAGATAGGATTCTTTTGATTACAAGTACCAGAAGCCAACAGAGGCTAGCTTTAAAAAGTAGGAAATTTTGAAAGAATATTGGGTATTTCATTAACTCCAAAGAGTTGAATGACCAAGACTCAGAAGTGAGGACCAGAGAAGTTTAGGGGACCTAGGGAATAGGAGCACAGATACTTTTTTCTACAATTCTATTTCGATATGGTTCATCTGTTTCTCCCTTAAAAATTATAATTTCCCATAAGAGAGAATCTGACTGTTCCAATTGGGTCAGCTCTTCACTCAAGGATTAATTTGCTATGGCTAGAGGTGTGCAGATAGTTAATCTAGATGTGGTGGTTGGGTCTCACACTTAGGAGTTCCCAGAGATTAAAGAATCATTATGAGTTGGGCAGCCTCCCCAGTAAAAGACAGCACATGCCTTTAAGAGATTTATTGTTTAATAGGGGTGCTAAAGGAACTGTAGCAAAAGCCAGAAATTTGTATAACATGATATATGCATTAAAAAAGACTATATCAGTTCAAAGGGCAAAGAAAAACTTTCGATAAGGGAATCAAGATTTTTCACTCACTGCTGTTCTCTAAATTTTCTCATTACTGTGAATACATAGAATTTAGGTAAAAGGTGTTTTCAACTGTCCTCCAATTTCCCTAACAACAGCAACAACAAAAAGAACAAGGAAATCATTCTACATATGTAACATTTGAGAAAGTGGGCATAATTGAAACAATCCCAATTTGCAAAAGCCACATTTACAAACCTATTTTGAATAGAAAACTTCTTATCTATCCTAGAGCAATACAAGAGAAAAATAAAGAGGAATGCAAGGTCACCTGTGTAAGACTATAAAGGAGTAGGAAGAATGTCCTCTATTTAGCAGAAAATGGGGTTATGGTGCAAATGTGCAGAGGATTCTGGACCTGCAGTAGTCCTGAAGCACGCTTTGAAAATCACCCTTGGTGAACTGAGAGGATCTGTGAGTGATCAGCATAGGAGATGTAGCCTTAGACTCTGGCTTGAAATAAAGCAAATGGTTCAAGAATATGGGATAAGCTGCTTATGTGATCAAAGAGCTAAAATTTTGGGAGAATGGGTAATGAATGGAGCTCCCAGTCTGTACATAAAGCATGCCCTTCCATTTTGATACAGATAGTGAAGGTTCTGGAGGAATGAGGATCATTACAATATCTGCTATACTCATACCTTTGCTTATACTTCCTCCCATCTCTATCCCACCCATAGTTTGTGAAGAACCTGCCTCCTTTCTCAAAGCCTTCTATTTTGGAATGATGCTAATGGAATAATGTCCAAAATCCTTAGATGATTTTAAGAACACTAATAACATGGCTCCTAAATAACTTTATGGTCACATTCCTACCGCACTGCTCCATGAATGACATTTTCATGACATTTTACACTTCTACTCATTTTGCTCTTGTTCATGTTGATCTCACGAATGGAAATATCCATTAATCATATTTTAGGAGTTGGCTCAAATATTTCATCTATGAAACTGTTTCTTGATTCATGCCAATTTATGTGTGCCTACTTACTTATTTTGGATCACTTCTGTACTTCCTTTATTTATTTCTGGATCTCCAATTAGTTTTAAGCTCCCTGAGTGGGGAAAAATTTCATATATAGTTATTTCCTTGTTGTGTAACCTTGGACATATCACTTAATTTCTCTGAGCTGGCTTTTACCCCTTTGTAAAATAAAATAATGGCACCAAACTCTCAGAGATATATGCAAAGTCCATGTGGTTGCATATGATTTTGAATAAATTAACATATAAATGGAGATGTTGAAATTATTTTTTCATTATAATTTCTATTTTAAACAGGTTTCTTTTTGTTGAGGAGAGGATAAATAAACCAGTTAACATAAGGAAACTAATACCTCTCAGAATCCAAGGGTGTTTTAAGTGACAAAACAGTTGAAAGGGGGAGGGTGAAGATGAGCCTCAGGCACAATGGGGATCAGTGCCTCTGCTCCACCAAGGATGTCTGTTCACATCTCATCCCTGATTCTTTCTGTATGCTAGGCTAATTTTCTACACATGACAGAAAATATGGTCACTGATATCCTGAAGTTCACATCCTGTAGTTTTTGTCATGGGAGAAAGACTCACTCAGATCAAAACAACCTTGACAAGAACTTTGGCTTGACTTGCATCAGTTGCCCAATGTTGGCTACCAATAACCATTGGTAGGCAAAATGGAAGCATAGCATAACATGGCACACTCTTCTCTTATCCTGTGGAACATGGGTGTTTTCCAGTAGATGGTAGTTTCTCAGAAAATAGTACCAAAGATGATCATTAGAATATCCATAGAATCACAGAATATCTTACCTAGAAACCCAATAAATACTAGAACTAAATAAGACAAAGGAGACGAGGTTTTTTGTTTGTTTTCTGGGTTGTGTTAGAAATCAACTGTACCTTTTATAACCTTGAAAATAAATGTACAGATGGTCTTTACAGCCATCAAAGAAAAGTCCACTTAAAAGAGCTCATTTGAGTGCTGAATTGCGTTCAGAAGTTGTCTAAAGGATCTCTCTGCATGACCCATTCCTCATAGTGCTTTTGGCTGCCAGACATCACCTCTTAGGCTGATTTACATATAGACTGAATTTGACCCAGCTTCTTCTTCAATCTGTAGTCAGTTTAGTTAAATTGCCTACATTATTCTCTCATCCATATTTACATCTGCTATAGGTCCCAGCCATTGCTTCTTCCTTAATTGTACACTTGCTATGTAGTTCTGGTCGGGGTTGACTAACTTTCTGTGGTGTAATAAATAAGTACAAACATGGGTTTTAATTTTAGTTTGTTGTTAATCAACTGTGTGGCTTTAGGAAAATCTCTTTCTGTCCCCAAAACCAGGGCCCAATTGATAAGATGATTCTGAAGAATTCTAATGGCTTTTCCAGCTCTGACAGTCAAGATTTCTATGGCCTCTTGGTGTCCTTTTTACTTTCTGGGCTTTATCTTGAAGGGTGACGCTATGGATGGACTCAGTTAAAACATCTATTGAGCATCTGCTGTATTCCAAAAATGGCTGAGTATCAGAAATACAAAGGTAAGAGAAGGTTTTATTCTAGGGAGCCTCTCCAGTTTCCTTCTCTACTTCTTAACATCTGACTTCCCCAGGCACTTGGAAGAAACACTTAGATTAAAAGGTGAAAGATGCCCCTACCTTCACAAGCACAATTCCTTGGCATTAGCTATCCCTGGAGGTGAATGAGTGTGCTATTTCTTTTCATCTGTATTTTCTCCGTCTGTTCTAATTATGTCCCCTTCTTGGGAATAAGAGAACTGCTACTGTCTGTTGCAATGTAAGGGTGATAAAGGTTAATTAACACTGAAGACAGATCCCAATTGTCCCTGCATCACACCCCTGTCCATATGCATTAGACTGTGAGAGGGTGCCCTCCTCTTCTGTGACCTGGTGCTGCTTATGACTTCCTGCTTGCTCCTCTCAGCCTTTTACAAGGCCTCCCTCTTACCTGAGTTACCTCCAGAGTGCTGCCTCCAAAGGCACTCATCCATGCTACTGGGGCAAACAGCCTTTGTCATGTGGAGAGGGGAAAGTTGTTGTCAGAGCAGAAAGGGCTGTGTAGAACTGCCTTCTGCAGCACTTTCAGATCCAACCAGCATTACCTGGGGCCCGCAGCTGGAGCAGGTTAAGGTCATGCAATCCACACATGGCTTGGAGAGTCAGGCAATGCTTTGATCACTTTGCATACTAGGGGTTAGAGATCCAGAGAGATAAAGTAGTTTACCTATGGTCACACAGCTGGCAAAAACCAGGACTCAAACCCAAGTTCAGTGTATTTTCCACTACGTGCAGCTTTTGTTCTATTTCATATTCACCTTTGTTTCATGCCTATGATCTGTTCTTTTCCCCTTTTACCATAACTTCTATTTTTCCACTAATTAAAATTACCAGATGTCCTTGAGTTTGGTTGTCCTAGACTCTTGCTCTTTCTCACCCTTGTTCTTTCCCTTTGCAACATATTCAAACTTCTTTTATTAATAAATATATATATGTATGTATATATATATATATGTTTAATACTAAGAATACCTAAACTATAAATGCTGTGAAGGCAAGGATTTTATTGTGGCTCACCACGAAATTCATAGCACCTAGCAGGAGCATAATTAACAATTATTCATTAAATAACTTCAGTGCAATCAAACTGTCTATTTTTATTGATATTAAATCATATTTATTGAGTTTATCCAGTGTACTATAAGGCAAAGTCAGAGTTACAGGTGAAGTAGAAGACATTGTTTTTAGGATTTGAAAGTTGATTTAAGAAGCTAAGTGAATACAAATTTTAACATTCATTCATTCTTTCATTTATTCATCAAATATTTATTAAGCATCTGCTCTAGGATAGGAAATGTGTTTGTTTCTTGGCCTGAAATAATAAATAAATCCATGTTATTTTAACTCACAAACCTTGATTGTATATATAGACAGCTAAACAAAATATTATTCTAACTACTGATAAAATGCTAAAGAAGAAGGTTCAGTGGGGCTGCGGAAGGGGAGAGGACAGGCACCAAATCCGTTGTTTTAAAGTCAGGCAAGTCCTGATGGAGAAAGTGGAGTCTAAAGACAATGCAAGTACAAGTACAAGAGGCAAAGAAGAGTAGGGGGTTCAGGTCACTCCAGGAAGAAGAAGTAGTATGTGCCCCAAAATGGGAAAAAAATACAAACAAGAAAGGAAATAAGTTAGTATAAGTAGAAGGTAGAGTTTAAGGGGAGATATCCTGAGGTATGCAGCTAGGTATATAAGCCATGATCACTCAAGATGTGGTCCTACACCCACAGTATCAGAATCACCTGAGATTTTGGCAAGGCTCTTACTTTCCTGTTGTTGCTGTAAAAAATTGCCACAAATTTAGTGGCTTAAAACAACACTAATTTATGGTCTTGCATTTCCAAAGTTCATAAGTGTGAAGGGCTGTGGGGCTGCACTTCTGGAGGCTCTAGAGGAGAATCTGTTGCTTTGCATTTTCCAGCTGCTGGAGGCTCCCCACATCCTTTGGCTCATGGCCCTACATCACTCTGACTCGCTTTTGTCATCACATCTTCTCTTACTGTAGCAGTTTGACAGTTTGATATAGTTATGAATTCCAAAAATATTTATTGGATTATGCTTGTAAACTGGTCTGTTCAACTGGGCAGATTAAGTTATGATTAGGTCATCGATTGGGCCAGTCAGTAGGGCGTTGAGCCCCGTCCCTTGGTGGGTGGGGTCTCAAAGATAAAAGACAAGGCAAAGGACAGAGTTGGAGTTTTGAGTTGGAGTTCTGATGCTGAGTTTTAATGCTGGAGCCCGGGGAAGTAAGCACAGAGGAGCTTGGTCGTGAGGAAGGAGAGAAGGCTCCAGGAAAAGAGATGAGCCGTTCGCCTGACAGTTCACAGCTGTGGAGAGAGGCAATGCCTAGAGAGCCTCATAGTCTGCAGCTGACCTTGTGGAGTTACTGAGCCCAGAGAGAAACGGAGCCCCAGGAAGAGAGGAACCTACAAGGCCTGAACCCTGGCAAACGTAGGCACCTGTCTTGCTCCAACACGTAGCAACAGACTTTGGTGAGGGAAGAAACTTACGCTTTATGGCCTGGTAACTGTAAGCTTCTACCCTAAATAAATATCCTTTATAAAAACCAACTGATTTCTGGTATTTTGCATCAGCCCCCCTTTGGCTGACTTACTCTGATCCTCCTGCCTCCCTGTCGTAAAGACCCTTGTTATTACATTGGATTCAATCAGATATTCCCAAATGATCTCTGTATCTTAAGATCGTTAACTTAAGCACTTCCTCAAAGTCCTTTTTTCCATGTAAGGTAACATTCCAAAGATTAGAAAATGGTCATTTTGGGCATGTGGGGGTGGGTTATTCAGCTCCCACAATGAGTAAGGCTCCTAGGGTGTAAGACTTGAGGCACTCACTCTCAGGCTCGTGCCAGTATAGGCTCAGCACCAGCATCTCCCGGAGTTGAGTGTCTCCTTAAATTTTTCACCTGAGTTGCCTCACTCACTTCCTCCTAGTCCGAGACCCTGACCCCAGAACTGCTGGATGAAAAACAATATTTTAACAAGATATCCCCAGGTGATATGAATGTATCTTAAATTTGAAAAGAACTTCTTTAAAGAGTTCCTAAGCCATATTCAAGTTTGCAAATTACCCTGGGAGCAATGGTTGTTATTTATAGGTTTTAAGCAGGAGATAGAAAGATCAAATTGATTTATAAAGATCTCTTTGTGGCAGAACTTACTGGACAGGGCCATGTCAGGAGCGAGACAAGCCAATAGTTAAGCAATCCAGACTGGAAAAGTAGTCAGATTTGAGGAGTGTTTGACAAGATTTAATGAATGGTTGGATGTATGGAGTAAGAGTGAAGGAGAGGGAGCAGATGTGGCTCAAGCAGTTGAGCACCCACTTCCCACATTGGAGGTCCTGAGTTTGGTTCCCAGTGCCTCCTAAAGAAGACAAACAAACAATGAGCCAAAACAATGAGCAGACATGGAGTAAAAACAATGAGCAAAAACAATGAGCAGACAACGAGCAAGACAACAAGCAAACAATGAGCAGACAACAAGCAGACAATGAGCAAGACAACAAGCAAACAACAAGCAAAAACAAAACGAGCAGGGAGCTGATGTGGCTCAAGCAGTTGAGCGCTTGCCTCCCACATGGGAGGTTCCAGGTTCAGTTCCCGGTGCCTCCTAAAGGAAAAAAAACAAACAGACAACAAGCACCAATAATGTGCAAACAGATAAACAGATGAAGGAGCCAACTCGGGGGCGGGGTGGGCATGGGGAGTGAAGGAGAAATGGAAAATACCTGGCTCGTGGCTGCGATAACCAGGTGGATGGGCATACATGACTCATTGAAGTGGGGAACCCCAAAAAAGAATACTCATATGGAGAGAAAATGATGAGCTAAGATATGGAGCTGTTAAAATTTGACATACTTTTAGATGATCAAATATGATATATGGGTGTCTAGCTAATGAAGAGAGATGGGGGTACAGACATGCATTTCATAGCCATCAGACTTTAAATGGTAATTAAGACCATAGGATGAAATATACATGTTTAGGGAGATTGTATAAAACCCAAAAAACAAGAACTAAAGATTTTTTAAACATCTGTGGAATACCAACATTTGGGTAATATCTGAATGATTATTTTCATTTTGCAAATTACTTTCACATCCAATATATCATTTGAACCACACAAGGTCTTTTGAGTAGTCAGGGCAACGTTATTATCCTCATTTCACAGATAAAGAAACGGGGGCTTGTAATTTTTAAGTTGTTTTGGCTAGTAAATCATCCAACTGAACACACACCTGGAACAGTTCTGATTGCATTGTAAGGTACACAATTAAGAGAGAAATCAAGTAGAATGCACTGTAGGTTTAATAGGAATAGAGAGAAATTAAGTAGATTTGAATAGTTAGCAAGGCCTTCATGGAAGAAGTTTCTATTATGTCATTATCTGCTTATGGGTCTCTGGGAGATAAAGCTTTTGAATAGATATATGTATATGGTTTGCTATTTTAACAATTAGTATTATTGCTAAATATTTGGGCACCCTGAATAATTATTTGTAAAAGAAAAATAAGTGCTTCACTGTCTGCTTCAGTATCATTAAAGATTTTGCAATGATTTGGGCAAGATTATAGAACTGGTTGCTTTTAAAGCTTCAGTGGAAAACTCTTGACTGAAACACCCCTTAATCATCCTATCAGGTGATTTTAAGCCATATTAATTATGGTGGTATAAGTGTGTACTTTGAGGCAGAACTGCAGCTAATAATTCCGCCTATATAAGGCAGTTATTGGGACAGGAGAAAAATGCAATAATTGATTTATAACGTGAGTCATGACTGACAGAAAACTTTTGACTGCATTAATCTCACCTATAATTCTTAACCTTGGGTGATTCAGAATCAAGTAGAAAAACATTCTTAGTTTTTCTTAAGAGTTTTCATTTTAGTCACAGAAAATGTATAAGCCACATCCTCATTCCTTCCAAGTGACCTAAGCTTCTGAGACATGTAATAATTGCTAATAACAATTTTATGGGGTTTTTAAATATTTTTAAAGTACTCTAACATAACATTTAATTTAGTAATCACTAAAGTCTTATAAGGAGAGCAAGATGGAAATTTTTATTACCCTTTTTATTTCAAAAAAATGGAAAAAATAAAGTTTATGGAGGTTGAGACTTGTTAGGTTAAAATAGTTGTTAATAGCAATAGTTTTAATATAAATAATTTATTAAAAGCTTACTATATGCCAGGAATTGGGCCAAGTACTTTACAATCATTATTTCACTTAATCCTCACAATGAGCTAGTATTATTATCCTTATTTTACATATAATGAACCTGAACCTTGAATAAGGCAAGAAACTTGTATAAAATTACACAAAGAATAGGTAATGGAATTGGGGACAAAGCTATTTCTAGCCTACCATTACACATTTTCTTATTAGCCTTTCAGTAATCTTCTGTTGAGTGCCTTTGTAGCCAGGGTACACTTGAAAAAACAGAAAACTTCTAAATTATTATTTTATGAATAATATATAGACTATTGGAATATCAAAAATTGCATAATTAAAATTTAAAATATTATTGAATGATATATAAAATGTAGGTAAGGTTCCTCTTTCCAAGAACATATCATACAATGGGGGTCTATAAAGAGATAATTCCAAAACAATGTGGGAAGTACTACAATAGAGATAGAAATGAAGAGGCACTTGGAATTTAGAGACGGACAAACAGAAGAGGTGACAGCTAGTTCTTGCAAGGGTGAATGGGAATTTTTCAGCCCATGAAGAGTGAGGAGACCATTCTAGGTAGAGGGTCAGCATATTAAAAAGTCATGTAGCCATGAAAGCAATTTAGAGAAAAGTAAAGAAAAGATATTTTGGTAGCTGCACCAGGGTTGTAAGGGTGAAATGGTAGGAGATAAGTTCATTGGAACCAGATTATCACACTTGGCCTTTTTCTCCTTAATTTTTATTTTATTTTTAAATAATTGCAAACTTACAGGACAGTTGCAAAAATAATACAAAACTCATACAGAGAACTCCAACATATCTCCACCCAAATATCCGGATCCACCAATTTTAACATTTTGCCTTTTTTGTAGCATCTTTTTATCATCTATTTAAGCATCTGTCCATCTATCTATCTTCTAAAATTTGAGAGTAGGTTGCAGACATCATGTTCCTGGAACACATAATACTTTCCTGTATATTTCCTGAAAATGGGCCTTATTCTTTAATCAAAAGAGGCATGAGAAATAACTAGCCAGTAAACGCAAACAGAAGCCTGTGTCACAGAGAGATGACCAGTCAGTGTGCAGGAAACATAAGAGAGACCTGAGAGAAGAAATAATGACAGTGGTTAGGAGAGGGGTGGGCATTGCAGGAGAGAGACAAGGAGGGCCTGAGTTAAGGCTGTGGTGATGGGTACAAAGTCAAGGTCAGGTGCTTAAGAGCTGCTGAAAAGATGGGAATACTAATTAGCTAGCCTTCTCACAACAATGCCCAATAAACCTGAATCCTCTATTTTGATGTTCCCAAACCTATTTTTATTTTTTTTAACTTTTTATTGTGGTAAAATATGTACGATTTTTAACCACTTTCAAGTGTACAATTCAGTGGTACTAATTAAAATTCACAATGTTTTGCTACCTTTAACATCATCCATTACTGAATTTTTTCATCTCCCCCAAACAGAAACTCTGTACCCATTAAACAGTAATTTCCCATTCCCCCTCCCTGCCTCCAGCTCCTTTATTTATATTTTCCTGAACCTGCACTTCAAAAGCCACCCCATTTTTTGAAGACTTTCCTGATGGATCTCTCAGCTGTGATCTACCTCACTTTCTGGTCAAGTCACATAACAATTCCTCTGTCATGGTGTTTAGCACAGTTATGTTAATTTCAAAGTTATTTGTGTCCATATCTTACCACAACTGGTATGCAAATGCCTCTAGAGGAGAATCAGTGCCTGATTCATCTTAAACCCACCACGAACCTAGCTCAATGCCTGAGTCACAGGCAAATAATCTACGTTAGCTGAAAAATGAATTTCTATTATGTATTTCCTACCTTGTTCCTTTATTAATGAGTTAGTTAGCCCTTAGTTTAATAGAGAACTTAATTCATGGCTGGACACAACTGATATCCCCCTTCCATAATTCTTCATCACTACTATCATATCACTACTATCATAACACTCAACACCCTGCATTGACATTCACGTCCAGACTCTTTTAATTCTATAACCACTCCAACTTAATAAATACTTATCTAATTAATGAATAAATAAATAAGCCATTAATTACTCTTTTATTATGTGTTGCATGTTTTGACTGCCAGATCTACTGTCTCCTCAACACAAAAACACTTATGTGTCTTGGCATTACCTGCCCAGCAAATTTAGGTCTTCAGTGCGCATTCAGAAAAACACAAAGAAATCCAAAGAGAACTTTACACAATCAAAATGACTATTAAACATCCTTCGGCCTCTTGCTGAGCTATATTGTGAACCCAGAAAGCACAATTTCCAAAGCTGGCATTCCTATCTTAATGGACTCATTTGACAAGAGTATCAGGTCACAATAGGGTGACAGGACCCACTGCAGAGGGTGGACGGGGTCACATGTCCTTTCATTTTCTTCCTAAACACATATACTTTGCTTAAAATGTCCAGTGAAGTTCAATGGATGTTGATTAGAAAAGCTAAGAAAAAAAGCTTACTGCTATTCAATTCCTGCTAACTTGCAAACACGACAGACTGTCATATAGTTTTATGGCAGTACCAGCTGGATTAACAGATATACTGGCACCAAAAAAAACCTGTGAAAATAGAAAAATTACTTTATTTGAATGGAGAAGTTTCAATAACAGCTAAAATACAGGTAAGATATCTCTTGTTCTTTCTCATCTCCTGCACTCCGTCAATCACAATCTGTACCAATTCTGCCACCTAAATCTCTCCTACATGATATTTATCCCAACTGCCACTGTACTGGTTTAGGGTCTTACCTTTTACCCTACGTTATTGAAATGACATCCTTATTCATTCATTTCCTACCTCTAGTGTCTCCCCACCCTTACTACCCATGACTAACATTTTTATATAGTTTCTCTACAACCTCTAGAATGATGTTTCTAACTGTTTACATTCAATCAACAAACTCACTTATTCAACAGTTGATGATGGTTCCCCTTAACTGAGCCATAAATTCTTGAATCTTTTTGTTGGCCAGACAAGCATCTGGGTACTGCCTCTTCACATCAAAATGCCTTAAAAATAAAATAAATTTTAAAAAGCAAACACATTATTATTTTGCCTTCCTGCCTTTGCACATGATGTTCCTTCTGCCTGCATGGCCTTCTCTCAGCTTGTCTACCCTCATAAATCCAGATGCTCAGAAATGCTCCAGCTGCTTACAGACTTCACTGGAGGGAGGATTTGTCTTTTTAACTCTTTGTCCCCTGCTCTCAAATACAAGTGTGAGCCCAGAGTAGGAACTTTGTAGCTATTTGATGAGTGATTCTATTCATATTACTACTACAGCTGTTGTGTTTTACCTGCAGATATATTCCCGGTAAGATGCTCCTGTACCATTCGCCTCTATCTATAATAAGACAAGCCCTGAACATCCATTATTCAATGACTACTGGGTGGCTCCCATATTTCAGCTGATACAAAATCAACCTTCATAAAGATGGCACCTCTGCTCTGGTTTGATCACCAAGAAGCCATAAAGAGGAATTAGTCAGCTTAGGCAGATAATTGATGGGTGTCAAGTGTCCCTTTATATAAAAGACTTTTGCTTCTAGACTGAATGCCTGAGGGCTAGAGAGACTCCTAGGAGAGAGCCCTGGTGCCTTCTTATTGCCTCTGAATATCTGCATTTTCCTCCAAAATTAAGTCACCAAGGACAAACTTTGAATGAAGTGATGGCCTCAGGGCTAGTGCATTTAATGAGAAATCTTCCTTTCAGGGTCATTTGCTGGTACCTTATGCTAAGTGTGCCTCGCCTTGAAGTGAGGGGATTGCTGTGGGGCTACTTAAATTAAAAACAAAACAAAATAACACAAAACCAAAAACACCTCACAACCAGGACTTATTAGTTTTAGTGGTTTTTGACAACTTGATTTCCTTCTTCTTAATTAGTTAATGGTTGGTTCAGGCTGTGACAGCCTCTGGCAGTGCTTATAGCTTATACTCAAGGCTTATAGATTTGAAATACAGGCTCTAAACTCGGAGTGGATGGAAAAAAATAATAAACAGGACGGGAGGGATATATGTTATTCATAGTGAAAGTGTCTTCCCTCCTCCTTCTATGATGCCAAGAACTGCAGAAGGTATTTTTTCCTACAGATTGAGAAACCGATGCTCAGAAAATAAAAGAATTGGAAGTAGCTTGATCAAATGAGTTGTA
The DNA here is from genome assembly GCA_029593785.1 of Cabassous unicinctus. Classification (NCBI taxonomy): domain Eukaryota; kingdom Metazoa; phylum Chordata; class Mammalia; order Cingulata; family Chlamyphoridae; genus Cabassous; species Cabassous unicinctus. The sequence goes on from JAQZBX010001304.1 coordinate 62,781, forward strand.
TTCATGGCAGAGTCAGAACTAGAACCCAGGCTTTTGACACCCAGTCCAATGTTTATTCCACACACTATGCTGCCTCCTGCAAAATTCATCTGTTAAAAGTTAAGGAAATAAAAAGCCAGACTGAAGCTTAACAGGAAGATGGAGGTGGGAGGGAGCTGGAAAAGTAGCCGAACATGTTGGTTAGTATTGCTTAAGGCAGCTACACACCCACTTATACCTTCCCAGCCCCCTGATCAGCATTTTCCTTCGGTACAGACTTCCTAGACAAAAAATCAATACACCGTTAGCCTACAGGATGTTGTTTTCTGGGTACGAGGGGAGCTCCTGAGAGCATTATCTGAGTCATAATGACAGGGGTTGGCTGTAATGCCAGTCCTGCATTATGCCACATTAAGAGTCTTTTCTCCATGAGCTGGTAAGCTGCTCAAATATTCCCTAGAGTGGCTTCAGATACAACCATGAAATATTTAGCGTGGATTTTGGCTAATGCACCTCACTTATCCCTAAGATAGTCTTCTAAAGCAGGGAGCTGGTATTACTACCCTTTAAGAAATGAGGAAAGAGGGCCTTGTGGAGATTAACTGGACAAGGCGTGCATCCCAGAGTAGCCAAATCAATCCCTTAGATCCTTATACTGCAATAGCCACTCCCTGCTTCTTTTGGTTTCCAGAAAAGGCAGGATTTTGAAAATTCTCTTCACGGACTGTCTCCAGCTGCTCTATCCCCAGCCAGAGAACTCATGACCACGGGCTGGCATTAAACCTCATCGTTGTCTCCCCCCTATCATTCCAGATTCTCTCCAAGCCTCAGAAGTCCCCTCTCACTCAGCCTCCTCCAGTCCTTACCTCCTTCCTCTCCTTTCCTCTGAATGACTCATTTTGTTTACTGAGCAGAGAGGCTAATAGAAGGCAGCAGAATTTAAGCTTCCCTGGGACTTGCTTTACGCGCTGACAAAATCATTCTTTTCTCTCTCTGTTAAATATTCATGGCTTTCCGATTTTTAGATACAAAGGTACATTTTGTTTTAAAATGTGCTGATCCAAGACATACTGGTTTGCATTGATTTCCTCCTCTTTGCATTTCTGTTGCATTGGAAATAAAGAGGTCCTCATTCACTTCTTCTGAAATATGGATCTGAATTTATCTTTGGTTTTCTTTTTTAATTTCCTTGCTAGTTGGTGAAAGGGTTGATGTTGGTAGACATTTTGAGTGTTAGTTTCTTTTTTAGCATTGCACAGAGAGAGAGAGGGGGAAAAAATCACATCATATTTTTTCTGACATCTCAGCTTATTGTTAACACAATTCGAAAGGAATTTTAACAAAGGTCTGATCTATCATAGATTTCAAATATGTGTGACTTGGACCAAAAATAAAATACATATATATTTACTGTGATGAAGAAGATGCTCACCCTGAAACAATCCAGAGACCATAGAAAATAAAATGGGAGTAGGAGAGTCTCCATTTTAAAAGGGGAGTGAGAAAAATGTCATGACATAAGAAAAATAATAAACGGGGGCTTGGTAAGGGAGAAAAGTCCTGGTTATGGTCATTTGACAGAGGCTTACAATATATAATGTGAGTGAACGAATGTATAAGACTCAGATTCTGGAAGTTACATGGGGAATTTTGTTATTGTTGACCAAGCCAGTCTCACATATACTGCAACATGAAGTTGAAAGAGAAAACAACCTAATGATAAGAAAAAGCTGAGATTCTTCTTACCCAAAGGAATGTACTACCTAGACAAAGTTTTAGTGAAGTCTTGGATTGAGGAGGGTAAATTTAGGATATTTATGAAGATCTGGGGTCTTTTGATGCAGAAGTTAAATTAGGATCAGGTAAGGATGTGGATAAAGTTGTTGAAGGTTGCTGAACATTTTAGTTGGAAGAGTCTTGGGCAGTAAACTATCATTTGATGCTACTGAAAAGTTAAACTATTTGATATTTATTTAAATGGACTTTTTGTGAACATTCTGGAATAAATAATAAATTTATTTGGAATTTTAATTTTCCTGGGCAATAATTTCTTGGAATAGTAAAGGCATGCTGCTGAAGACAATGGATTTGTACCCATGTTAATGTAAACAGGAAGCTATGTGGGTGTAGGTGATTTGGGTTCTTGAGTATAAGCTCTCAGAATTAAGGAACACCTAATTTAGACCAGTCTCAACCTGATTCTTGAATTCCCTTTACAACATGCCAGCCAAAGTGCTCATTTAACCTCTCATAGATTGAAACCAGTGCAATGCAGTCTAGAGACTTGGGTAGCAGGCATTGGTAGATATTTACTTCCAGATCCTGGAAATGGATCTCTACATATCTTTCCTTTTTGTTAATTAATTCACTAAAGATGGACTTTATTACCCTTTACTGTCTACCTTTTCTTTCACAGAAATTTTTACTCATAGCAATGGTGTCTTCCTCACACGACTAGCTCAGACTCTCCCAGGGCCCTCCTACTCTCATGTACTCTATGAACACTTTCACCATAGCTTCCCCACAGCTATCTACATTATATTCTAAGTGTTTGCTGGTTCAAATTTCTCAAAGGAGAAATCTGACTGGTCCAGCTTATCTCTTATAGCAGACCATTTCATGGGCCCAGGGACCAGTCAACCAATTGGCAGCTATTTTGAAGGATAAGTGCCCAACTCAAGTGCCTAGGGAAACTGTCTTCTATCAATCAAATGTAGCCTGAAATTGGGGCTGATGGTTTCTCCAGTAAGAGCTGCTCTGGGGTTATTTCCCTAATGGAAATAACTTCCCTAATGGAAATTATATAGGGAAGTTTATATATATATATTTAAAAAGATGATGAGGATGTCAAAACCAGAGCAAAACATGTCTAAATTCAAGGCAAACTACATACTTTGACGATCATGGACATTGGTCTTTGAAGAGATCATGTTTTTAAAGCTCCAGCCATTGCTTTAGATGATATTCTTAACCTAAGGTCCAAGGGCATGGATGTACATTGGGAGTCCATGAAGAAACTGAAATTATAGCATTAGGTGTTTAAGTGCCACCATAAACAGTTTAGCAGTTAAAAGTGGAGTCAAACTCTGAATAACCTGATTATTTTCAGATGAAGTTTTTTTTAGTTCCCTCTCTTAGTCCTTCAACTACATTCTATGCCATTAAATGATACCTTCCTTATTTCTCTTCATGACAACTATGAATATCAATTGATTGTATTATTTGTTTTGTTTGGCTTTGTGCTTTTTTAAAATTAATTGTCTGTATTTCCATTAAAATTAAGTGTCAGGGAGCTTCGTGGTCTTGTTTTACCATTTATTTCTAGTGCATGGATACCAGTTGAATAGTGACAAAGTAGGGTTTAAGAAATAGGGTTTAAGAAAAAAATAGATAAATTAATAAAAGCCCAGTGGGACTTCATTATCCACATAAGATGACCTGAAACACCCTGTTACCAAAGATATATAGTGGGTTATACAGACACATGGAACGTTCTACTCTGGCAACTTTGCTTGTTAAGGGTTCAAAATGGTGATCTTTCCAATTTGCTTGCACTATTTCAGGAACATGGAACATAAATATAAAACTTATTGAGGAAAAACATAATAAGAAAAAATTTCTACCTGCTGTCTGACTTAAGAAAATCCTCTCCTGAGGACATTACCGCCATTTCTTTTGTTCAGTTAAAAGTAAAACTTAACTAGGGAATACCATAGTAAAAATGGAAGGCAAACTAACTTGCTGGTAAAGTGCCAAGATTTTGGAAATAGTTGTGCACTGTAATGAAAACCTTGGCTAGTCTTTGCTCTCAATTCCTGGGGAAGCAAGCTCTGAATCTTTGGAATTTCCCATTATAAGGATATTTATTCTTTAAGGTGAACACAAGACCCTACCTGCTGGTTTGTATGCTAACTAGATGACAGGGAGGGGTCAATCACATTTAAGTTTTAGGAGGGGGCTGGCTCCACCAGAAGGACCAGCTAGGTGATTGGAGAGTTGGGGATCTGAGGTCACCTCCATGACCTCTGGAAGGGGAACTGGGGGACTACAGATTTGCAGATTGAGTTCAACCATGCAGGCATTGATTCTATCAATCATGCCTATGGAATGAGACACCAAATAAACTCGGGACCCTTGAAGCCCAGTGAGTTTCCATGATGGAGAAAAAACATCGATGCTGTGCACAAGGGTAACTCATTTTGACTCCACATGAAGAGGACCGGGAAGTTTGCATTTGAGATTCTCCCAGACCTTGCCCCATGCATCTCTTCTTTTGGTTTCTTCTTATTTGTCCACTTTTATTATAATAAAACTATAATTGTAAGTACAGCACTTTCAGTGAGTTCTGTGAGTTGTTCTAGCAAATTATCAGGCCCAAGGGAGTTGTAGGTACCACCTAAATTTGTAGCTAGTTGGCCAGAAGTGTGGGTGGCCTTGGTCCCTGTACTTGCAGCTGCTATCTGAAGGCAATCTTATAGAGGATTGCCCTTAACCTGTGGAGTCTGCCCTAATTCCAAGTAGTTTGAGTCAGAATTGAATTGGATTGAGGTAGCTATTTGCAGTTGCTGACTGAAGTTTCTGATACCAATAGAGTTGGTGTCAGAAGCTGTGGTGGAGGTTGTAGGAGGTTTTTGATAACATTTACAGTTGTTCTTTTAAACCCCGGCTCTGTCACTTACTATCTGTGAAATTGTATGCAAATGGCTTAATTGTTCTGAGCCTCAGTTTACTCATTTGTAAAATGGGCAGGATGACACCTACCTAGCTTATAAGGTAACAAAGAGAGGTAAATGCCATAAGGCAACGACTGGTGCATGGTAGTAAATGACAGCTATCGTTTTATTGTGCATATCATATTATTGAATACTTATCTCATTATCACCAGAGACAATGGAATTATTGTTCCATTTTATTCATGTGAAAGATTTGAGACTCAGAATGCTCAAGCAACCTTCCTAAATTATACCTTGTAAAGAATAAGGATGGGATTTGAACCCAGGCATTGATAGGAGTCAGGGGAAGGAGAATGAAGAAAACGAAGGGGAGGATATTAGATGCAGTGATTCTGCAAGTCTCAAAAACTAAGCATCATCCTTGCTATTGATTCAGATACCCAGCCCACCACTCCATCATCTCTAATTCTGTATTTTCACAGGAACTCTGCATGATTCTGATAGTTAATATTTATTTAGAGTTTACTCTATCAGGCACTGCTCAGAATGGTTAAGTGATTTGCCCAATCTCCTAGCTTGTAAGTGGCCACACAGGATTCAATCCTCTCTAGAGGCCATGGTGCTAACTTGTATACTCCAGTGGCTTTTCTGAGTTAGATGGCTTGTGTACCACACTTTGAGAAACTCAAAGATAAATAAATCACTAAAAATGTAGAGGTTGGGGGCTGCAGCTGCAGAGGGAGGTGTGGTGCCTGGGACAAATCACAAGGCAGAATCTATCTAAAATTAATATGAGAGGTGGCCATGATCAATAAAACCAAGGCATAGCATGCTCAATACATATGTGTTGAATCAAATGTTTATGGGGACAACAGCAAGTTTTCAATCTTAGAGTAGAGAGACAAAGAGTTCATTTAGCCATGCATGGAATCTTTGAAACTCAGAATTGGCAGAAATTTTTAAAATCAATCTTCCATGGATACTGCAATGCCTGCACCCTAACCCCAGCCCCACCGTTACACACATATACACATGCACGCAAGACATCTGGTCAGCCAGTTAAAGAAAAGCAGCCTCTGTAATGAGGAAACAGAAGAAGAGACTGGAAATCTGACCCAGAGAGAATTAAGAGAGCTTTTAATGCCAGTGCCAAAATACCTTCCTGATTCTAGCCAGGTATTTGATGGATGAGAGGGAGAGAAATAAATACTGCAGTAATGATGGCTGCAATCACAGAAATGATTCTCCAACAGCAAAGAGATGCTTGTGGACATGTGGGGCCAGTGTAAACCTATTGATTTCTCTCACAATCTCCTTTCATTGCTCGTCTTTTCCTGTTAGCTCATGCAGCCAGTGTCTCAGGGGCTGCTGTTTCTCTTGGACCTGCCAACTTGATTACTGACGAGCAACTATGAAATATGAAGGTCCATGAGCCCCTTAATTGGACAAGTCCCAGTTAATAATGCAGTCAGTGGTGTTGCTGAGAGTTGGGGCAGACAAGTGGAAGAGAGGAAGGCAAAGTAAGAGCAAAAGAGAAAAAGTCCATGAATGTCTTCATAGACAAGAGAAGAATGAATAGAGAAAAAGAGTCACTATGCAAAATTCACTCCATACAACCCTGGATATATATCCAGCTTCCACAGCCCAGTTCCCACTTGGCCAAGTAAATAAACTTTCCTTGCCTTTTGAATGCAAGACTATTTGATCTCAAGCATTGTTGGTGAGATTGCTTATAGTTAACTCTACTTGATGCTTGCTGGGTAGAACACACAATCTTTGACATTAGTCTTTGATAGACTGATAGATCTATCATGTAAAATGGAGTCACCTCACTTCCAGTCCAGAACTGCTTTATCTGTACCACACTAAGGCAGTGATTTAAGATTGGCCTATACAATAAAGTAACCTTAATCTCCAAAGAATCTTTCCTGACAGTTTGGCTTATTCCTGGTTAAAATAAACAGGGAAATACCTGTTTATAATTTCCTGTTCATAATTTATAATAGAAATATCAGGGTAGCCGAGAGGCATTAACAAATCTTATTAAAATGAGTAATAAAACTGACATTGGCATCTCAACCTGGAGCATGCCTGCAATATGTTTCAGATTGTGTACTCTTTTCTAGTTTCTTAATAAACTCTTTACTCCCTTACAAACAAAACAAAACAAAACAATAAAACAAAAACAAAAAACTGACATTTGCAATTTTATTCAGCTATTAAACAAATAGTTATTGAACTTTATCTACATAAAAAAAGAAAGGTGCTGAATGCTGTGGGTTCAGTGATCATTAAGATGGGTACTGTCCCTGCTATCAATTAGCATTCAGTTTAAAGGGGGAAAGAAAGAGGAGTAAACAGAAAACTGCCATTCCAGGAAATAGTGTTATAAAGTAGCAAGTATGGGACCACACAGAATGGAGTAGCTTAGCCAAGAATGGGGGACAAGTAAGGCTTCCTAGAGGCAGTGGCATCTAGCGAGAGGCCTAAAGTAGAAACGTGAGTTAGCCAGACAAGGAGGGAGAGGAAAAACATTTCAAGGAGGGAGAACACTATGTATAAGAATTAATGGCACATTTAAGAGAGTACGAAATTTGTATGTATAATACACATATATTATAATTATAGAATTTGATATAATGAGAGAGATGTTTAGAGATGAGGCTGGAGAGGTGGCCGGGGACCAGAACATGAATTGCCTTGCAAGGGTAGTCTGTGCTAAAAGCAGACCTTCCCAACTCAATCTTTCTATTGTGTGACACTCATCCAAGTTACTAAATGTTCCAGAACTTTTAGTTACCACTTTGTACTCTGGTTTGAACTCCTCCACTGAAACTTCTTCCTCCCTAGTTTAGGTTACAAAGTAATAAACAAAATTGATATGTTTGTTTATTTAGACCATTGCATCTTCCAGAAACCTACTTCCATTTCACTTCCCTGGTGAAATAGGTATACTGTGTCCATGGGTTGGAAGATTCAATGTTGTTAAAATACCAGTTCTCCGGAAGCGGCTGTGGTTCAATTGGTTGGGCTCCCGTTTACCAATGGGAGGCCCCACGTTCAATTCCCGGGGCCTCCTGGCGAAGGCAAGCTGGCCCACAAGCTGAAGGCTGGCGCGGTGTGGTGAGCTGATGGCCTGTGCGGTGCGGTGAGCTAGCGCAGCAAGATGATGCAACAAAGAGAGACAAGCAGACACAGAAAAACACAAAGCAAATGGACACAGCAAGCATAAGAAGCAAGGGGAGGGGGGGATAAATAAATAAATAAATAAATAAATAAATAAATAAATAACACATATTATAAATAAATAAATAAATAAACCAGTTCTCCCCAAATTGATCCGTAGATTAAATACAATCCTAATAAAAATACTAGAAGGTTTTCAGAAATTGACAAGCTGATTCTAAAAGTGATATGGAAATGCAAAGGACCTGGAATAGCCAAAATTACTTTGAAAAAGAAAAACAAATTTGGAGGACTTAAAAATACATGATTTCAAGACTTATTACCTGTGGTATTTGAATAAAGATAGATTAATAGATTAATTGAATCAAAAAGAGAATACAGAAATAGATCCACATATATATTCAGGCATGTCTATTGTTGGCAAAGGTTCACTGGCAATTCAGTGGGGAAAGGACAATCTTTTCAGAAAATCGTACTGGAACAATTGCATGTTCTTATGCAAAAAAAAAAAAGAGTTTGATTCATCCCTTATATCATATACAAAAATTAACCCAAAATTGATGATAGATGTAAATGTAATACTTTAAACTATAAAACTTTTAGAAGAGAATGTAAGAGAGAAATCTTAGAAAGTCACATTTTAATTCTAACACAAGGCAAGTCCTAAAGCTGATTAATGGGTTCCAAATACCCCCAACTAAATGGATTTCAAGACCCAAAGGGGATCTACCATCAAAGAGAGAAGGAACAACTGCTATTGAAGACACTTTCAGCCACACTTTACTTTAATTTTGGAGAGTTTGGCTGTCCTGGAATACAGCCAAATAAAGGAATTCAGAGTATTCTAGTGATGACATACAGATATATGGTTGCTCATCCTATCGAATCCAACAAGTTTTTTTCATTCAGATTTATAGTTGGTACATAACTAAAAATTTACCACTCAAACCAAACCCTGGGCACTTATTCTTTGATCAGTTCATGCAAGTTTATACACCATCTTATCCAAATATTGGCAAACCAGGAAGGAGTGCTGACATTAGCTGTTAGTAGCACCAAAATATCTGCTGTTATTCTTAATATTGGTTGACATCACCTGTTGGCATGGATGGCAGTAGTTAGATTATGAAATTAAAAACAAACTGAACAGGAACTGCATTCTCAAGCTCACCTTTAGCTATAACACTTCCCCAGGACCATTTCTCTCATGAATGTGCCACTCTACCTATGTTGAGTGATGGATGCTTAGTTATAGAGTATGTAACCATGTCTCTCTGTTTGTGTGCATGTCTGTGAGTGTTAATGCTAAACATTTGAAATAGGCCTTGTGGAATACTACACCTTGCAAAACGAGTTTCAAGGAGATTAACAGCAGAGATATAACTGATAAAAGAAAACTTCCATCACTCACACCGAAGTTTATTTCACTTTCCTAAGTCCTAGGAAAGAGGGTTGAAGAGAAAATCTCTTGATAACATGATTGTATCCTTTCAGCCACTGCAACCCTTCTAAGGAGAGTGGAGGAAAATTGATAGAGTAAGAATAGCTAGCAATTTTCCCTGTGATGTTCTGCTTGTCTTCTTGAGATCTTCACTTTTTAATACCCCCCAGCTGGGGAGGCTTTCCTCCTACTCTAACAACTGCTGTGTTTGGGGTCTAATAATCAACCTTGTGCCTCAAACCTCCATTCCAGTAACTGGGATTCTACCCCAACCTATGACCAAGATCAACACTGTATTCCTGTTTTGTTTACAGAATCCAGTGTTTTAGTCTGCTAGAATGCTTAAAGGAGATAACATGAAATGGGTTGGCTTTAAAAAATGGGAATTTACTAGCTCACAGTTGAGACTGTGAAAATGTCCAGATCAAGGCATCATCAAGGCAATGCTTTCTTCCCAAAGACTGGCTGCAGGTGATCGTCTGTTCTGTCACATGCCAAGGCATATGGCAGCATCTGCTTTTCTCTCCCTTGTCTTCTGGATTTCACTGATTTCAACTTCCGGCTTCCATGGCTTTCTCTCTCTCTCTTTCTGTATTCATCCTATTTAGAAAGGACTTCGATAAGAGGATTCAGACCCATGCTGAATGAGGTGGGTCACACCTTAAATAAAGTAGCCTCATTAAACGATCCTACTTACAGTTAGTCCATACCCCAGGAATGGATGAGCTTTAAGAACATGCTTTTCTGGGATACACACAGTTTCACACCACCACACTATGCCTTGATTCTCAGTATTTGAGTCCCATCCTAGAAAACTTCCCAAGTCTCCCTAGTTTCCTATCAGACCAGGATTCTGTTTTTTATTTATAGACATATAATTTCTCAATTAAATATACTAGACAAATATAAATATTTTTTTGAATCATACAATATGTTACACAATATATTTGGCTCATAGTAATGCAATCATACAGTATTTGTCCTTTTGTGTTTGGCTTGCTTCACTGAACATAATGTTTATCCATGTTGTCATATGCTTTATGAGTTCATTTCTTCTTACAGCTGCATAATATTCCATCGATGAATACAACACAGTTTGCTTATCTATTCATCGGTTGATGGACACCTGGGTTGTTTCCAACTCTTAGCAATCGTGAATAACACTGCTGTGACACATAGGTGTGAAGATGTCTATTCGTGTCATTGCTCACAGTTCTTCTGGGTATATACCCAGTAGTGATATTGCAGGGACACGTGGCAAGTCTATATTCAACTTCTTTAGGAACTACCAAACAGTCCTCCACAGTGTCTGTACCATTCTGCATTCCCACCAACAGTGAATAAGTGTTCCTGTTTCTCCACATCCTTTCTAACACTAGTAGTTGTCTGTGTTTTAATTGTGGCCATTCTGATAGGTGTGAAATGATATCTCATTGTAGTTTTGATTGGCATTTCCCTAATCATTAGTGACGTTGAGCATTTTTTCATGTGTTTTTTTTTTTGCCATTTGTGTTTCTTCTTTGGAGAAATGTCTATTGAAGTCTTTTGCCCATTTTTAATTGGGTCGTTTGTCTTTTTATTGTTGAGTTGTAACATTTCTTCATATATCCTGGATTTTAAACCCTTATTGGACATGTGATTTACAAATATTTTCTCCCATTGAGTCAGCTGCCTTTTCACCCTTTTTACAAAGTCTTGGGAGGTGAAAAAGTATTTAATTTTAAGGAGGTCCCATTTATCTATTTTTTCTTTTGTTGCGTGTGCTTTGGGTGTAAGGTCCAAGAAACTACCACCTACTACAAGGTCTTGAAGATGTTTCCCTACATTTTCTTTTAGTAGTTTTATGGTCCTTGCTTTTATATTTAGGTCTTTGATCCATTTTTAGTTGATTCGTGTATAGGGAGTGAGATAGGAGTCCTCTTTCATTCTTTTGGTTATGGATATCCAGTCCTCCCAGCACCATTTGTTGAAGAGACTGTTTTGTCCTATTAACATAGACTTGGTGGGTTTGTCAAAAACCAGTTGATCGTAGAAGTGAGGATCTATTTCTGTAATCTCAATTCTATTCCACTAATCAATGTGTCTATCTTTGTACCAGTACCATGCTGTTTGACCACAGTTGCTTTGTAATGTTTCAAGGTCAGGCAGTGAAAGTCCTCCCATGTCACTCTTCTTTTTCAGAATGCTCTCGGACATTTGGGTGCACTTTCCCTTCCAAATGAATTTCGTAATTGCCTTTTCTATTTCTGTAGTGTAGGCTGCTGGAATTTTGTTTGGTATTGCATTGAATCTATAAATCAGTTTGGATAGGATTGACATCTTCACAATATTTAGTCTTCCAATCCATGAACACGGAATGGCTTTCCATTTGTTTAGGTCTTCACTGATTTCTTTTAGTATTGTTTTGTAGTTTTCTGCATATAGGTCCTGTACTTCTTTGATTAAATTAATTCCTAGGTATTTGAGTCTTTTTGTTGCTATTGTAAATGGAATTTCACCCTGATTTCCTCCTCAGATTGTTCAGTACTAGTGTACAAAAACATTACTGATTTTTGCATGTTGATCTTATATCCTGCCAATTTGTTGAACTCATTTATTAGCTCAAGTAGGTTTGTCGTGGATACTTAAGATTTTTCTAAATACAAAATCATGTCATCTGCAAATAATGAGAGTTTTATTTCCTCTTTTCCTATTTGGGTGCCTTTAATTTTTTTTTTTCTCTTGTCTAATTTCCCTAGCTAGAACTTCTAGTACATTATTGAATAACAATCATGACAGTGGGCATCCTTGTCTTCTTCCGGATCTTAGATGGAAAACTTTGAACCTTTCTCCATTGAGTACGATGTTTGCTGAGGGTTTTTCATATATGCCTTTTCATATTGAGGAATTTTCCTTCTATTCCTATCTTTTGAAGCGTTTTTATCAAAAAGAATGCTGGATTTTGTCGAATGCCTTTTCTGCATCTATTGAGATGATCATGTGGTTTTTTCCTTCAATTTGTTAATGTGGTGTATTACACTGATTGATTCTCTTATGTTGAACCAGTCTTGCATACCAGGAATAAATCCCAGTTGGTCATGATGTATAATTCTTTTGATAAGCTGTTGGATTCTATGTGTAAGAATTTTGTTGAGAATTTTTGCATCTATGTTCATTAGAGAGATTGGTCTGTAATTTTCTTTTCTTGTGATATCTTTGTCTGACTTTGATATTAGGGTGATGTTGGCTTCATACAATGTGTTCGGTAATTTTCCCTCCTTGTCAATTTTTTGGAAGAGTTTAAACAGGATAGGTGTTAATCCTTTTTGAAATGCTTGGTAAAATTCACCTGTGAAGTCATCTGGTCCTGGACATTTCTTTGCTGGGATATTTTTGATGATGGATTCGATCTCTTTCAATGTGTTTGATTTGTTATGTTCTTGTATTTCTTGTAGCATCAGTGTAGGTTGTTTGTGCAATTCTAATAATTTGTCCATTTCATCTAGATTGTCTAGTTTGTTGACATACAGTTTTTCATAATATCCTCTTATGATCCTTTATATTTCTGTGGGGTCAATGGTAACTTCCCCCCTTTCATGTCTGATTGTATTTATTTGCATCGTCCCTCTTTTTTTCTTTGTTAGTCTAGCTAGGGGGTTGTCAATTTTATTGATCTTCTCAAAGAACCAGCTTTTGTTTTTGTTGATTTTCTCTATTGTTTTTTGTTCTCAAGTTCATTTATTTCTGCTCTAATTATTATTATTTCTTTCCTTCTGCTTGCTTGGAGATTGGTTTTCTGTTCTTTTTCTAGTTTGTCTAGTTGTTCACTTAAATCTTTGAGTTTAGCTCTTTCTTCTTTTTTTAATATAGTGCTATAAATTTCCCTCTCAAGACTGCCTTTGCTGTATCCTATAAGTTTTGATAAGTTGTTGAAGCCATTTGATATTATTTATGAATTCCAAAAAGAAGTATAGATTATGCTTGTAAACTGGTTGGTTCCTCTGGCATGATAACCCTTTGATTGTATTAGATTCAGCCAAGACATCTGATTAAATTATGTTAAGATTAGGGCTCTGATCCAACCACGCCATTAGAGTGGAACTCAGCATCAAGTCCCAGCCCCCTCAGGTGTAAAACAGATACTCACACAGAACTAAACATATGAGGAAGGAGAACACAGAAGCGGATACACAGGAACAGAGAATGCTCCGTAGACACGGCCCTGGGAAGAGAGATGAGCCTGGGTCTACAGCTGACATCGTAGAGAGAACAGAGCTGCTGAGTCTGAATAGAAATGAGCTCTGGGGAGAGAGAGAAGCCTTATGCCAGCCTACAGCTGAACTTTGAAGAAGCTTTGCCCACAGAGCCTTAAGAGGAAGGAGGAAGGCCAAAGCCTCACAGAGATTGCCTGCCATCTTACATCAACACATGGCAACAGACTTTGGGTGAGAAAGTACCTCTTATGGTACATTCAGTTGGACTCTTTAGGGCTTGGTAACTGTAAGCATCTACCCCAAATAAATATCCTTTATAAAAGACAACAGAGTTCTGGTACTTTGTGTTAGCACACCTTCGGCTGTGGTCTCATTTTCATTTGTCTCAATATATTTATTGATTTCACTTGCAATTTCTTCTTTGACCCATTGATTATTTAGGAGTGTGTTGTTTAGCCTCCACACATTTGAGAATTTACCTTTTTCCTGTATATTATTGATTTCCAGTTTCATTCCATTATGATCTGAGAAGGTGCTTTGTATAATTTCAATCTTTTTATACTTATTGAGAGCTGCAATGTGCCATAACATGTGGTATATCCTCAAGAAAGATCCATGGGCTCTTGAGAAGAATGTATAACCTGCTGAGTTCAGATGCAGCATTCTGCATATATGTGTTAGGTCTAACTCATTTATGATATTGTTCAAATTCTGTTTCCTTGCTGATCTTCTGCCTAGCTGTTCTATCTAATGATGTGAGTGTGGTGTTGAAGTCTCCAAAGATTATTGTAGAGATGTCTATTTCTCCTTTCTGTTTTGCCAGAGTTTGTCTCATGGATTTTGGGGCAACCTGGTTAGGTGCATAGATATTTATGACTGTTTTTCTTCCTGGTGGATTTTCCCTTTTATTAATATATAATGGCCTTCTGTATCTCTTAACACTTTTTTGCATTTAAAGTTTGTTTTGTCTGATATTAGTTTAGCTACCCCTGCTCTTTTCTGGTTCCTATTCGTGTAGAGTATCTTTACCTAACCTTTCACTTTCAGCTGGTTTGTATCCCTAGATCTAAGGTGAGTTTCTTGTAATCAGCATATGAATTTTTTTTTACCCATTCTGTCAGCCTGTGTCTTTTGATTGGAGAGTTTAATCCATTCACATTCAAAGATTTTACTGTAAATGCATTATTTATTTCAACCTTTTTATTTTTTCGGTTTTCATATGTCCTATCTTATTTTTGTCCGTCTTTTTACTCTTTTGGTTATCTTTTCTGCTATTCTTTCTTCTAAACTGTCCTCCAAGCTTCTCTCTCCTGTCTTTTTCTTTCTGGCTCTAAGGCTTCCTTTATTATTTCCTGCAAAGTTAGATTCTTTTTTTTTAATTTTTAATTTTATACAAATTCTCTTAGTTTCTGCTTGTTTATGAATATTTTATACTCCCCATCATATTTGAAGGACCATTTTGCTGGATAAAGAATTCTCAGCTGGTAGTTTTTTCTTTCAGTATCCTAACTGTATCATACCACTGTCTTTTCGCTTCCATGGTTTCTGATGAGAAATCCTCACTAAGTCTTACTGGGCGTCCCTTTTATGTGATGGTTTGCTTCTCCCTTGCTGTTCTGAGAATTTTTTCTTTATCTTTGACATTTGACAGTCTGAGCAGTATGCGTCTTGGAGTAGTTCTATTCAGATTGGAGTATGGTACATTTCTTGGACAAGTAAGTTCTTTTCTTTCATGAGAGTTGAAAATTTTTCTGCTATTATTTCCTCAAATAGTCTTTCTGCCCTTTTCCCCTTCTCTTCTCCTTCTGGAACTCCCATGACATGTATGTTGTTGAATTTCATGTTGTCATTCAACTCTCTGAGTCCCTGCTCAATTTTTTCCCCTTCTTTTCTCTCTCTTCTTTTCTCTATTCAATTTCAACTGTTCTGTCTTTGGTATCGTTTATTCTTTCTTCTATCATTTCAAGTCTGCTGTTGTATGTCTCTAAAGTGTTTTTGATCTCACCTATTGTGTCTTTCATTCCCATGAGCTCTGTTACTTTTCTGCTGAGGATTTCAAATTCTTCTTTGTGCTCACTCAATATCTTCTTGATGTCATTTATCTTTTTAGCCATATTGTCTTACAACTCACTAATTTGATTTTGGAAATTTGTGTGCATCTTGCTAATTGATTCTCTCAAATTCTGTATCTCTTCTGTGGCTTTGATATATTCCTTTTCTTGGGCCATGTCTTCCATTTTCTAAATATGGCTTGTAATATTTTGCTGATATCTAGGCATCTGATTAGGATGTAGTTTACTCAGATGATCAATTTCTTTCTCTTTTGTAGGGATTTAGTGGCAGGAGACTATGTGTTACTGCTGCTCTTTGATTCTTGGCTCAACGTGGATCATTAGGATTGTCCCTGCTAGTTGCTCAAAACTGAGCTCTGGACTCAGTAATTGGCTGCAGACCCACTTCCTAGGGCCTTGGGGAGGGAGGCTAAAAGGGCTGGTTAAAGCCCCTCTTACTTATTTTTAAATTTCTCACATGCACTTCCTTGGCTTGCCAGCAGATGGCACTCTTTGGCAGCCATCTCAGTTCAATGCCTGGTCAGAGTGTGTTTGTTGCAACAAAGGCCAGATCAATGTGATAGAGCTTCCTTCCTAGAAGCTAAAAAGCCTTGTAATTCAAACTTTCTCAGAGACAGTTCTCCAACTTTCTCTGGCAGCTCCCTCCCTTTTCCCAAGTAGGAAATATTTCCACTCCCCTCTGCATCTTTAACAATCAGTCCAGGTTAGTAGAGAAGGAGATTGAGACTGTCATCTATCTTTAACACCTTGCCGGCTCCCAAGGCAAACAAGGGCACAGCCCTACCCTAGCTTGTGGGACACAGCAGACCAAATTTGTGAGTCAAAAGCTCAGTCAGCCTTAGGCTGTGCCCCTCTCTTTCCCCTTTCCTGGGGAGGTACTTCCTCAACAATCAGTCTTGGTTAGAAGAGAGGGACATTGACAGGGCTGGATTTCTCCAGTCCTGTGTCAGCTTCCAGGGCAAATCAGAGTGTGGTTCCATCTAGACTGGTAGTGCTGGTGGGATGCACTGGACCAAATTTGTGGGTCAGAAGCTGAATCTGCCTTAGGCTGTGTTCTTCTCTTTCCCCTTTCCAGGAATGGTTGGATCACTGGAGCCCCCGTTGTCTGTAGCTGCTGGCCTAGAAGCCTGAGTGTTGTTCCTCTCTCCTCTGGGTGGTGTCCAGTCTTCACCTGGTATCCTAAACCCTAGATCTTTTCCCAGGCTCTTTCAGCCTGTCCTCTAGCTATTTTTCTCTCTGTGTGATTATTGCTTGACAGCTCAGCAGGATCTCCACTTATTGCCACTATGCCCCACTTCCCTTACCCTGCATTATGCCTACTCATTAACTCCTGCTTAGCTATTCACACGTCAACCATAACTACTCTCAGGTTTAACTTCCTGCCTTGCTCTACCTTCTTGTCTGTTTTTGACTCCTGCACTTGCAGTTTGACTCCAACTCTATGGGACTTCTGAATGTCAGATCTAGTCTCTGTTTACTGGGCTTGGTCAGGCTTGGTCACTGTATTTTTGAATAACTGTTTTTATAACCTTTATAAAGCGCCACAGGGTTAGCTAAAATATTACCTGAGAAAATAGTGGCCAAATATCAAAGAGGGAAGAAAGAACAGTAAAATAGAGTAGGTTTTGGAAATTCATAATATTTAGGAATTGGGAGAAGGAATGAATTTTGCTCTGGCCTAACAGAAAGGTAAAGTTGGATTAGTTCTTTCATTAATTTTTTCAGCAGAACTTTATAGCATATCTTGTTTGTGCCAGAAATTATTCTAGGTTCTGAGAATTTGACTTTGAAGAAGATAAATTTACATGGCAATTCTGATCAAGGGGAGAAGGAAAATCTATTATTGAAATTGTCACCTACAATTGTTTAAGAGTATTTTAGTGTGATAGAGAGACATTATATGTTAGTATACTTTTTTCCTTTCTATCTGCAACATTTTCAAGACTTCTACTTTTTAAGGGAAGGATAGAATCAAGTAACTTTATTAAATATTATAAAATAGAATATAATAGTTAACCACCTTCATCAATGATTTTATTTTATAGAGTAGAAAAATTGAAGTCCAAGGAATGAGGCAGGCTAGTGAAATAGGGAATCAGTAAATGGATCTGGAACCTGGCAGGAAGCCCATGTGGCCATTGGTTCCCCCAAGATGGCTGCTGGAAGAACTTGTGAGAACTCCCATTCAGAGACAGATTCCCTCCAGAATCAAGGAGAAGCCTTGGATTTTTTCAGGGGGCCTTATCATTGCGCCCTCCCCCGGGATTGATGGGTGGGGTAATCAATCAAACAGCAAACAGCTGGGACCCCTCCCCTGTCATTAGCAAAGAGGCGCCAAAGCGAAACGGCCCCCCTGCTCTTGCCTTCTCTCCCCACCCCTGCCACCTTCTGGAACAGCATGCAAGTAAAACCTGGGCATTTGTAATCTGTAATGGGGAATTGCAGTCTGTAAATCAGCCCTCTTTATCTCTTTTCAGCCCTTCCCTTGTACCTGAGACCCTTAAGCTGTTATTTTCTCCCATTTCTCTTCCTTCCCTTCTTTAATAAATCACTGGCCTACCTAACCTGGCTTGCTCTTGAAATTCATTTCATGTAGCTTAGCCAAGAACCTAGAGAAAATCTGGCAAAAAGAAGTTAAGGGATTTGCCCAAGGACATTCAGTAAAAGTGAGAAACTTGTGTTATGTCCAAGTATGTATCTTTATTCTTCAGATTTCAGAGCCAGAAATCACTTTTATAAGTCAATTTCTTCCTTATTTCTTCATCTCTGGCTATAAGGATTTTAAGGGATCTGAGCAGACAATGTAGTTCTTACTTTTTGTTTTTTCTCCATTTAAAAAAAATATTCAATTTTGAAATCTCTTCAGAGTTGTAAAAAAAGTGGCAAAACTAGTACAAATAATTCCTGCATACCCTTCACCCTGATTCCCAAAATGTTAACATTTAACCATAGTACAAAATCAAGAAATTAACATTAATAAAATACTACTATCTAATCCACAGTATTTATTAGATTCCCCCACTTGTACTACTGATATTCATTGCTGATTAGGGATCTAATCCACAATCAGGTGTTGCATTTAATTGTCACATCTCCTTAGTTTCCTTTCATCTTCAGCCTTTGTCTTTCAAGGTCTTGACACTTTTGAAGAATACAGGTCAGTTATTTTTGTCAAATGTACCTCAATTTGGGTTTGCTGGATACTTCCTCATGATTAAATTTAGATTATGCATATTTGGGAGACAAGAATCCCAGAGAAGGGATGTGTTCTTGGCTCATCATATTGCTGTGTCATTTGTGCTATTTACTGATGTATTTAGTCAGCCAAAGGGGTGCTAATGTGAAATACCAAAAATGAGTTGGTCTTTACAAAGGTTATTTAATTGGAGTAGAAGTCCACAGATACCAGGCCATATAGCGTTATGTTTCTTCTCTCACCACAGTCCATTGCCACATGTTAGAGCAAGATAGCTGCCGGCATTTGCCAGGGTTCAGGCTTCTGGGGTTCCTCTCTTCCCGGGGCTGTGTTTCTCTCCGGGCTTAGCTCCTGTTTCCTCCACAAGGTCAGCTGTAGACGATCAGGCGAATGGCTTGCTTCTCTTCTCCTGGGGCCTTCTTTCCAACATCAAAACTGCTTCTCAAAAGACTGCTTCTACTCTGTTCTCTGCCTTGCCTTTTATATTCGATTCCCCACCCACCAAGGGGTGGGGCTCAACGCCCTACTGAAGTGGCCCAGTCAATGCCCTAATCATAACTTAATCGTGCCCAGATTAACAGATCAGTTTACAAGCATGATCCAATTATATTTTTGGAATTCATAATTACATCAAACTGCCCAACGGCCACAACTGATGTGTCCCATTACTGATGATGCTAACTTTGATCACTTGATCAGGGAAGTGTCTGCCAGTTTTGTCCACTGTCAAATAATTAAATTTCCTTCATAAAAGAATAAGTATTTGTGAGGAGGTACTTTGAGACCAGGCAAATAGAATTCTGTCTTTTGATACCATGCAGTGCAGGGGTTCTTAACCTTTTTTGTTCCATGGACCCCTTTGCCAGTCAGGTGAAAACCACAGACCCCTTACTAAGTCCACACTATACTGTGTATGATTTAATAAATATATCACACCCGCACCAACACATCCCCACAAGAATAATGTATTTTTTTGAATTTCAATTCAAGCTCATGGACCCCTGGTTAAGAACCCCTGATGTAGTGGGATACTCACTGGACTTGGGCTCATAAGACCTGGGCCTCAGTTTCTTCATCTATGAAATAAGGGATGTGCGCTCAAATGACAGTTCCTAAATGCTGGCTGGAGATTTTTATTCATCAAAATCACTTGTTAAAAATACACATTCTTGGACCCCCATCCCTGGCCTTCTCAGTTAGAATCTCTGCAGAAACGAGGTCGTGAGAAGCAGCTCTTGAAACATAGTCCACAGTGATTTTGAGGTTTGAGAAACTTCCACATTGCATGTTCTCTAAGACCCCATTCAGCTCTGAAAACCTCACTTCACTGAGTTCTTTTGCCAGGAATGCAAAGGCAGAAGGAGTAGATAGGGAGAAAATACCCCCAGCAGGATTTTTCAAGTTGTTTGCTTTAGAAATATGATGCCATCAGTAGAACCAGAACCAACAGCACGGGAGGGAAGGAGATGGATATGCCAAGAGCTTTGCTCCTCTATCTGTTGCTCTCTTTGGTGATAGCTCATCCTTCACAGAGGTAGTTTGTGTGGACATGTGGACATTTCCCCCATATATATGTAGTAGAGATAATATTAAATGATTGTCGGTGGTGAGAAATGCATAGAGAGTTAAAGAAAGGAGTTTTCCTCTGGGTGACAGGGTATAAGGATCTATTTCCTCCATCAGAGAATCTGGACTCTAATCAATGGATCCCATAATGCCTATCCATCACCTGCACAGGAAGCGTAACAAGCCCCGCTGCTCGGTTAGCTGGCTATGAGGATGTTTCTGCATACCCCTGTGCCCATGTGCCACGTCTCCTATGGGTGAGTATACTGTCTCCTGCCCTTTACTCCCAGACTGCAAGTTTGTTAGTCCAAAGGAAAAACAGAAGAGGCCTCAGGAGCTGTCAAAATGATGCAGTGGGAAATTTTGGTGCTAAACTGAAAGAGATCAGCTTTCTCTTCTAAAACATCAACTGAACTTATATCCTCAGGCAGGTCTGCCTCTTCTAGATGCCTTTAAAACCAGCCCCCTTCCTCTTCATTTGGACTTTAGAAAAATATTTCACATACTTATAAAATTAAGCAAGAGTCTATCTCTAGGTGATAAGACTGCTGGCAATTTCTACTTCTTTTTTGCTTCTCAGTACAAGCAAAAGTTTGAGAAGCACTGGGCCTGGACCAAGAAATTAGGTCAAATGGGAAAAAAAAGGGACAACATCTGTCACCATGAGAGAAGATCTTCTCTTTTCCTTATGTTTATGCCTTGTCCTTTTCTCCAGGTCATCCCAACCTTGAATTATTTCCCTTTTACACGCTGATTGTGGGGTGGGAGTGGAGGTGGGAATATAGCCTGGTGGGGTAAGTGCTGTTAAGTACTTCCTAAAACATGGAAGAGTTTTTCAAACCCCAATAAAGCCTCAGATAAACTGGGAATGGTTTCCTTCCTCCCTCCCTCCCTCCCTCCCTCCCTTCCTTCTTTCCTTCTTTCCTTCCACATTCTAGAAGGGTTCTGTAAGACAAATACAATTTTTGGCCTGGGAATCAGGAATCTACGTTAAAGTTATCTTCCCTTCTTCCCCTTCTAAATCTCT
The DNA here is from genome assembly GCA_029593785.1 of Cabassous unicinctus. Taxonomy (NCBI): domain Eukaryota; kingdom Metazoa; phylum Chordata; class Mammalia; order Cingulata; family Chlamyphoridae; genus Cabassous; species Cabassous unicinctus. The sequence goes on from JAQZBX010001304.1 coordinate 84,114, forward strand.
TCCATCATCCCTATTCCTTTCCTCTCCTCCTCCCACCTCCTTTTATCTTTCTTTTTAAACTTTTATTTTGAAATACTTTCAAACTTACAGGACAGAAACAGAAATAATACCAACCCCATAAAGAGAACTCCAATGTACACTTACCTCCAAATGCCCAGGTCCACCAATTTTAACATTTTGTCACATTGGACATATCTATCCATCCATCCATCATCCATCCATCCATCCATCACCCATCCATCTATGTACCTGCTTACCTGTCTATCTGTATATCAATCCGTTTTCTCAACACTTGACTATAGGCTGTATACCTCATGCTCCTTGAACATTTAATACTGCCATGTACATTCCCTAATATCAAGGATATTCACTTAAGTAACCACATGTTTTGGTTGGTAAAAAGCTGCTGGGAACACTATACCAGAAATGGGTTGGCTTTTACAATGGGAATTTGTTAGGTTAAAAGCTTATAGTTCTGAGGCTGTGAAAGTGTCCAAATTAAGGCATCATCATGAGACTGGCTGCTGGAGATCTTGGAGTCCTCTCTCACATGGTAAGGCACATGGAAGCACCTGCTTCCCTTCTGGGTCTCATTTCTACAGCTTCTGGCTACTCCACCTGTGGCTTCTTTTCTCCTGGTTTCCTCTCTTAGCTCCTGGGTTCCTTCTCTCCTCTAGTCTCTGTAGCATTTTTCTTTCTGTGTTTCTGCTTTCAGCTTTCTATTTATAAAGGACCTCAGCAAGAGAACCAAGACCCACCTTGGGTCACCCCTTACTGAAGTAATCCAATCAAAGCCCACATCCTGACTGAATGCAATCTAATCATAGAACCTTACACCAAAAGGAATGGATTAGCTTCAAGAACATGGTTTTTCCTGGAATCCTCAAAAAGCTTCAAACTGTCACACCACATAAGTGCAGTTATCAAGTTCAAGAAATTTAACATTGATATAAAGCTTACAGCCAATCTTTCTTTTTAATCATATACCCCAATAATGTACCTTTGAGCCTTTTCTCCTCCCTTGACATATCTTGTCCAGGACCCCATATTGCCTTTTTTTTTTTTTTTTTTT